>NW_004624751.1:18980818-19008220 GCF_000247695.1 Heterocephalus glaber
AAACAAGGACTAAAAGGTATAATAGATAATGTGAAATAGGAAGAAAAGGGGCAAAGGGGAAGGGGAAGTGGGAGGGGTAGGGAAAATTAAAGAAGGGAATGGAATTAATATGAGAAAATGAAAAAATTGAAACCAATTATTTGTAAATAGGGAAGGATGGAAGGGTTGAAGGGAGGGTAGGGGAAGGGGGAAAAAATAAGAACCAAGAGAGATTATGTAAAGGTGAAAATTTCCAATGATGAATGTCATTATATTGTATACCTAAATTGTACCAATAAAATAAAATTAAAAAAAAACAAGCAAAAACCACTAAAAATATTTATTATTTATAAGAAGAGAGGGAAAATGTAAGGTACCTGAGTAAAAGGAGTTCCTGTGAATGTATATATAATTTTAACATGTGCATCATGTAAAGTTTTATATGGTCAAAACACAAAATAAAATTTTACAAAAATCTTAAAATAGATTCAGACACATATAACTAATTTTATGTGATTTGGATGACATATATTCATAAACAAAAACATTTTGCATGTATCCTCAAAACTACATATTTTACAAAATTAAATCAAACACAATTTGAAATTAATCCAGTTGTATTATTATCACTTTGAACATACTTCAGATATATTTTCTCACGTAAAGTCTAATGAAGATAAAGAATTACATAGGCAATGTTTTCACAAAAATTTTCTTCTTTCAATAGGAAATTTTACATGTGAATTCAATAAAGAAATGCAATGTTTTACATAGTTTATTTTTAAATATATGATCTAACATTGTCCATTGAAAAACATTTTAGACTGACAGCAACTTAATAATAATAAACACCACTAGTAGTCAAATTTTGTTCATTAAATACCTTTCCAGAGTAGAAAGAACTGGTTTTTCAGAGAAAGAGCTCTTTAGGTGCTAAGCAAAAAAATATAACCGTATAGAGTACTGTTGAGTATGAGGGAGGAGAGCGGTAGGGACTTTGTGTTCCCCCAAATTCACATGCTGAAATTATAAATGTGGTGAGACTGATTAGGCCCACCATTGGGGAGGGTCAATTAATAAATGAAGCCCTCGTGAATGGAATAATGCCCTTTTAAGAAGAAATGTGATGGTTATTCTCCCAGCCATGTGAAGATTGAGAAAAGAAAGCTGTGTGCAAATAGAAGACAGGTCCTCCTCATTGGGAAAGTACAGACCAGCACCTTAATTTTGGATTTCCTAGGCTATAGACTTCTGAGAAATTAATGTTGAGTGTTTAAGACACTCAACTTATGGTGATTTGTTATAGCAACTAGAGCCGATGAAGACAGAACACAAGAGATTATGGTGTGCATTAAAAAACTACAGGAGTCAGTATGTAGGTGCAATTTCTTCTCTAAGTTTGAATCATTTGCAATTTTTATAGGTCGATGAGTATAGATGAATTGAAATTTCCAAGTGCATAAAATTCTTGTGTGTATATAAGTTACTCATAGAAAGTAAAAAATAATAATAAAAAATACTCATTAGAGAACACTAAAGTTTTTCAGAGTAGCAATTTGTAATACTGATAACTAAAGGAGGAAAATTAAAATTTTATACTGTTTTTTGTATTACAGGCTTACAATACTCTACTAGATTGTTGGAGGAGGAAAGTTAAAAGCATTGATTTCAACTATAAATGCAAAAAGGCTGAAAAAATTGTAAAGCCACTCTTATGCAATTCTGAATGAAATACTTGATTTCAACCATGGTGTTATCTAGTATTATTTAGTTTTGTTCTCAATGGAGAACCAATGAATAAAGAAACTACAGAAGTCTACAATCTAGTAGCAAGCAATAATTTCAATGATCTTACAATAGGTCTCTCACTGTGCAATAGTAAAGATAGAGAACAAGAAAGAGTTAATTGCAATCCATCCACTCCCATTTTAATATATTTTTAAATCTCAAGTTAATTCCTTTTGCTTGTAAAGGGTAGTTCCATGCTCAGCTAGGAGGTTGCTATGAAATATTAAACACTGTCAATTCTTACTGTGATACTGCATTAATACTGCATAACATCAATATTTTATATTAAGAATGTTAATTACCCCTGAGTTTCTGAGATGCCTAACAGTGCTAAAGTACTAGTGCACTAATTTTATTTTTAAGTCACTTTCTTTCTTCTATTGGCTGTTTTCCCTAGATTTGATTCTTCTCCCTGCAGTGAGAAATGAGTTAAATCAACTCTCACTGTCAACTGGAACAGCCTTGGAGCTGAGTTAATTCATCACCTACTGACAAAAGGTTAAAAATATTGAATATCAATATCCAGAATGTTTTCCAACTCCCAGCAATTGTTTGGCAGTGCTGATGTGTGAGCTCTGGGAATAAAGTGCAAGTTATAGCATTCTCTCATGTCTATCAAGTTACTTTCTTAATGGGTTTTATACATTAATGTAACACAAATTTTCACCTTCATTTTCTTTCAGCATATTTCATACCAGAAATGTAGAAATTTTGATATCAAGACCCACATAATATTGTACTGTATATGTCAATATTCACAATTAAAAGCAAATTTTCACAACCAACATGCAGTTGGATCTATATTGTTCAGACCCATGCTCACTCATGTATAGCTAATTATGTATTCACATTCTAGCCAATTACACAGGCTAAACAATGGCATCATTAATTTTTAATAAACTTAATACTCTTTCAGAATGAGGCAAACTAATACATAAAATTCTGTTCCTAAAATCAGAGGATCAGTATTTTATTAATGCAAGATATGTGTGTGTGTGTTGAGCACACCCACTGATGTGTAATTCCATAAAAATACATTTGAAAAATATGGTAGTTTAGGAAAGAGACATATTTTATGGATCTACATCCACAGAAGTGGCTTTATTGAGATTTGAAAGTTAGATAAAGTTATAAAGTGGATTTGAATATAGATAAAACTGTGGTAAGCAAAAATTGTGGCCATCTCACAAATCTCATGCATTCTTAGGCATATAATATAGTGTAAAGAAAGTTGCATAGGAGAATGGTCAAAAATATTAGAATTGTAACTGGATTTTCAAAATTTACTGCGCCTTAATGGGAGATGATATTGTGATCCTGATTGAGGAAACATTAATAATAAGAAGAATAATGATAGTTATTAATGCTTCAGAAACAGAAACTTAAATTAGGAATCATTAAAAGTGAGGACAGTACCTGAGAGCTTTAAAAATATGTTCCTTGCATTCAGTGGAAAATATATTGGTAAAAGGCACACTATATTTAAAGAGACCAAAAGAAGCAAATATAGTATTACAGGGAGGTAAAAGGAATACCAAGTCTAAAGCAAATTGACAATAGGAAATGAAGGAAGGGTGGACTTATAGACAAAATCCATCTGATTGCGCATGGAAGCCAAAATGAGGGAAAGGAAACATAGGAATTCTGGAGCTCTGGGATTCAGTGACTGGGACATTAAATATGATGATCCTGGAACCGGAATTCAAAGAGATAGGAAAGCACATATATAAGGATGCTTGAGAATACATTCACCAACACACACACACACCTATCGTCATCTATGGAGTATATCTTGGATACAGGTTTAATATTGAGCTAATATTCCATCCACAGCACCTAAATGTGAATTAGAGAGGACAGTAAGGATCTGCATGATGTTAAAAACATATTAACAGAATAGATTATTTTGTTGCAAATTGAAATTTTATCTTAAAAATTGGAATTTTAAAAATAGGAAATTTTAATACTTAATATTTTATGTTTTTCTAAATATTTTATCAAAAATTAGAAAGAAAATATTGTATTTACTTTATTTCTTTATACAAAGACCAATGTTTATTGCTTTCTTGGTTTTGAAAAGCTTCTGTAGACTCCGACTAGGTAGTTTCTGATAGAATCTAAGGATTCTATGCCTTTGTTTTATAAATGTCTCCAATTCTCTGATCATTAGGACAACTCCTAAACTTAGTATGGTAATTTTTCTTTGGGAACTATACAGCAAATTACATTTGGTATTATATGGAATAATTAATGATTAATTTTATAGGCATTCACCTACCTAAAACCAAAACTATGTGTGTCTATTCCAGTGAAGATAAAGATTTAGGTTGTTTCAATATTTTTGCATTTGGCATATACTCTGTGATATAATGCTTCTTTGTACACATATATCAATGTGTTGGTTATATTCTTGTGAGTATAATTCATATGATATGCATGTCATTAACTTTATTATAAAATGGCATTATAATTTCATTTCACTAGTAGATTAAATTTCAAATAATTGAAATTGTATAGTCATTATGAATGATTAGAGCATATTTTCCCATTTATTCAGATAATCCTGGCTAAGTCAGTGAATTTTTAGTATTTTTTATATATTACTGCCTAATGTTTGGTTAAATTTTTGCATATGTTCCTGTAGGCCTAGAAATAATTTATGTTAGCGACATTTGATATGTAATATCAAATTACATCAAATTGGATGGTCATAGTTTCCAAATTCCTTTTTACTCATCCATTCCCCTTGCTCTATGTGTAACATCAAAAGTTAAACTAAACTTACTGCACATTTTAAGCTTCACCTTATCTTTGTTTCTTTTTATAAAACTTGAATGTTTTGAAGTTATTTTTACTAGTCCAGAAAAAGTACAAAACTTTTATTCCTAATCCTTTTGAGGCCAGCATAGAAATGAATTCACTATATCAGTGAGGCTATCAGCTTTCCCTTCACTCATATCCATCCTTCTACATTGATACTTTGCTCTATTTTTTGACAGAGATAATACTTACATTTTCTCTGCAGGTCATTCCTTATTCCTTTGTTTGCTCTTCCATACCAGTTATCCCTGTTATTCTTTTACTTAGTGCATTTTCTGGTACACAAAGTGTATATTTTGCTTCTTTTTCATTTTCCCCACTAGATATGAGATACATAAGGCAAGTCATTTTTTTTTATCTTACCTCTGGCTGTGAAGGAAAGTGGATGGGTTGAATCTTAATTTGTAAGTTGATTCAATGCCATTTATCATAATTCAAATACTTGTATTTATTTTTATAAATGTATTTTTAGTTCAATTATACTTTCCAGTTTTATGTATTGTATTTATACTTCTACTATAATGTTGATTTCTTTTATTTCTCTACTTTTCCATTTTACATTTACCTTTTCATAATAACCTTTAATATGTTCAAATACACTTCACTTAATATTGTCTCATCCTAGATATTGTTTATCTCAAAGAATACAAAGAAAGAGTTCAAGCAACCTTCTATCATTCGATATTTTCTTGTTTAGCATTTTAGTACCAATTTGATTTTTTATGTACTCAAGATTGTCATTATTATTTTTGTTCTATATCTTTAATGCATATTTATTTATATATCTACCTGTCTAGATTCATCATAGATTTTAACCATCCTTCTCTTTCCTGATTCAGTTTGCTTTGTGTATTGTTTAGTAGTCATTTTAACAAGGATATCTTAATACTAAATTCCTTTTGAGTGACAGTGATGGAAAAATGTTTTCCACTGCTAGATCCTATGTATCAACTAAATGTTCCCTTGCTCTGTGTTTTCATTCATATTTTACTTCAAACCAAAAAGTAAAACAAACAAAAAGCCTTGATGGTTTTGCTTACCTATATACAGTTTTGTACAGGCTCTCAAGAAAGATGTGATATTTTAGCCATTGCCTTCACATTCTGACTCTGACTCTGTATCTCCCTAGCTCTGTCTCCTTCCATGTGTGTGGGAAATATGCTCTGTGAAAGTCTTCTCTTACTACTCCAGACTTGCAGTTCATTTACAGAGTCTGAGAAGCTTGGTCATTCCATTCACCATCCCATGGTAGGAATGTAAATTCAATTAATTTAACATATTAAAGTCCATCTTCAATAAACTGACCAAATGAGAAAATTAGTAACTCAGAAGAAATTTAGTACTTCAGATGACACACACACAAATATTACTGAGCAAGAGAATTTGTGAATAGGCTACATGTAGAATTTATCTCTTAATACTATTTTAGCCTCCTAAAAGTAAATGTGCTGACCAGTATATTTTTCTCTGGAAATCGTTGCATTTTCCTTTTCTTATAAGGAGGCAATGACTTCAAAAAGCATGAAGGGCTGCATTCTACTTCCTTCCTGTACTTTGGTTTTACACTGGGAATCTTACAAACATTTGTCACTACTGTGATGAGCACCATAAACATCCAACCAATATTAGATTTTAATTAGTACCCGTACTCAACAATGAAAAACATTAAAATAATTCTATTTTTCACTTATTTCGTTTCTGTGCATTTGCTTTAACAACTCATTTTTTCAAAGAAAGAAAAAATTGTCAAATGAAGAAAAGTAATGCTGAAAATGAAACATCTGAGAGCAATGTTCCATTGTTGCAAAAACAAATGCCAGAGTTGTCAATATCTGAGAATTCAATAATACTCTGCACACCAAGGTCTGAGGATCAAAGAAAAAGTTGCCTCTGAAAATTAAACTGCAAATACAACATCCAATTTATTGGAAGAGTGCCACACAAAATGATTCTAGTGGGACTTCTAAGCTCCTAACATTTGACGGTACCTTTAGTGAATGTATGTGTAATGTTTCTAAAAAGTAACTCATCAGTAAAGGACAGTATTATTGCTATAAACTATCCAAAAATTTTCATGTTGTATAGCAACCTTGTCCAGGAAAGAAAATCTTAGTATTTTGTTGTGCAATACTATATCAACGAACTGTATGTGGCAGTTAAAATGAAATTGTAAGTTAAGTCAAATTAAAATAATTCAAAAATTCAATTAATTGTACTATCTATAATCTGTCCAATAATTTCAATAATTTTATTATAATAAGACAAGAGAGTGAACATTTTTATTATCATAAACTTTAATAGAAAATGCTACATTAGACACCAAATTTCAAATACTTAGAATATCATTTAATGATGGGACACTAAGCTGTAGCTAATCAACTTGCAGTCTTCTAATCACATATTTAAAATTTCCTCATTATGAAATAAATTTCTAAAGCTATCCTAGAACACTACCACTATTAGAAACATTTACTGCTCTAGCTTTAAACCATGCCACAAAATAGGCCTTGCATTGTAGTTTATTTTATGATTATTCTGTGTCTATAAGAATACAATGTGATGTCATGTATACTCCAGTATGTTGTTTTAAAATATTTCTCACTGAGAATGAATAAATTGGTTATCTGATTTTGCACGTAACTTTATAGGAAAGTAATATGTTAATTGTATCCTAATTATACTGTGCATTTCTCCTGAAGCATTAGTTCCATTATTTATTTCAAATTAATACATTGTCAGTCCATCTTTATACACCAGTCATTTGTGCTGGTTATTGCTAAATGCAGCCAAGATACTCTGTCAATCCTTAACATATGTAGAATATTTTCATTAAAAGTTTCATGACTATATCACGTAATTAGGTTCCAAATTATATACAGTTATGCAATAATGAAAACTCAAAAAGTCAAACAAATGTTTATACACATATGAAGATCTCCTAAAAATTACTCGGAGGCCAAAGATTTAGCTCAGTTGTTCTGCCTCCTGCTGCGCAAGCGCAAGGACCTGAGTTCAATCCCTGATACCAAAAAAAAAAAAAAAAAGAAGAAACAAAGACAAAACACTGTAAAAACAATGTTCACGCTCATGAAAAACAAAAACAAACATTGATGGAGACAAAAAAGAAAGAAAGAAATTTCTCTGTGATTTCAAGCCTGTGGTTATCTTCTTGGGTCTACAGTCTTGTGGTAGTGTCCAATTTAGGGCATGGCTCTGCTCTAGCTGGTAGGCTAAAGGGGCAGTTAAAGCCGAGATCTGCACTGGCTAATCACCAGCAGGCCTACAGTAGGATTAGGGCCAGGTGCAGGTTCTGGTACTTTCAAATCCACAGTAGTTCAGGCTTATCTTGGTCTCTGGTCATGGGGTTGTGGCTTGAGTCATTTAGCTTATACCACTCTGAGTATCTCTTGCTGGCCTGACCCCAGCTCTCTTACTCTGGAGATCTCTGAAGTTTATCCCTCACCCAGTCACTGTGGGTTTTTAACACTGGGAGCCCTAAAATGAAGCCAACCCACAGCTGCTCGGGGTCCTCAGTTCAGTTGGCCCCTCCACTGAGAGGTTGTTTGGAGGTTTTAGCAAGGGAGCACAGCTACTCATATACTCTTAACTCAGGAAACAGTTCTCCTCTATCAGGGGTATTGTACTCTTTGACCAATCATGCAGCTTTGGGAGGGATGCCCATAGGGTAGTGAGGGAGGAAGGGGACACCCACCTAGCTAGCCAGATCAGCTAAATCAACCCTGGTGAACAATGAGGTGACAGGTGTCACAGCCAGATCACTCTTATATCTGGCTCCTCCCTAAAATGTTGTACAACCAAACACTGTCTCCAGGGGACACTATTGTCACTTGGACTGGTGTTACTCATTAGCTGTTGTAGCGCACAGCATCCACTGCTCTGTTCCAGTGGTGTGTTTCTCCCTGGAGGCCTCTGGAGTCACCTGCTTTCACTGTGTCTCTATGGAGTCAATCCTTCTCTCTAATGCCATAAGCCAGGTGCCTAGGAAAAAGTACAGATTGCCTCCTACTTTTTCTGCATTGAGGTCTGTCTCTTTACTTTTTCCATGGGCTCCAATTTTCCTTTCAGATCCCTCCTGAGTCCCAGGGATCTGTCTCCCTCCTTCTCCTCTTTCCCAAGTTGCTACCCCTCAAATAGCCAAAGTTTTCCTGGGCAGCTGGGGATTTAGCTCAGTGGTTCCACCACCTGCCTCACAAGCAGAAGGACCTGAGTTCAATCCCCGGTACCGAAAAAAACAAACAAACAAAAAAAACTCCAACATCAAAGTTTTCCTGGGGGGGAAAAAAAAAAAAAAGCAGGAGACATTATATTACCTGACTCCAAAGCATACTGCAAAGCTGTGATAATCAAAAAAGCATAACATTGGCATAAAAACCAAACACACAGACCAATGGAAAAACATAGAGTCAAGAAGTAAACCCACACATCCATAGCCAATTGATTTTTTTTTTTTTGTACCAGGGATCAAACTCAGGACCTTGCACTTGTGAGGCAGGCACCAGAATCACTGAGCTAAATCCCAAGCCCAGCCAATTGATTTTTGACAAAGGTGCTAAGAACAGGCATTGGAGAAAGGCCAATCTTTTCAGTAAGTGGCGATGGGAAAATTGGATCTCCACATGAAGAAGAATGAAGCTAGACCCATTTCTCTCACAAGCTACAAAACTCAATTCAAAATGGATTAAAGACTTAAATGGAAGTCATGAAACAACTAGAAGAAAACATAAAGGAGAAGTCTCAGGGGTATTGGAATAGGGAAGGATTTTTTTGGACGAGATCTCAAAAGCAAAAATAAACAAATGGGATTATATCAAACTAAAAAGCTTTTGTACAGCAAAAGAAACAATGGATAACCTACAAAGTAGGAGAAAATATTTGCAATATATACTTCTGATAATCCAGAATATGCAAGAAATTCCAAAAACTCAAGGAAAATAAACAACCTAATTGAAAAGTGGGCAATAGATCTAAATAGACATTTCTCTAAAGAAGACATATGAATGGCCAACAGGCATATAAAATGATGCCAGTATCACTAATTATCAGGGAAATGGAAGTCAAAACCCCAATGAAGTATCCATCCTAATAAAAATGGCAATTATCAAAAAGATGAAAGATTACAAGAGCTAGTGGAAAAGGGAACCCTTGCACACTGTTGGTGGGTGTCATTATTAATTAATACAGTCATTATGGAAAGTAGTATGGAGGCTCCTTAAAAAATTAAAAATAGAACTATTATATGACATGACAACCTTTCTAGTGTACATACAGAGGCAACAAAATCAGTATGTTGAAGAGATATCTGCACTCTATGTTCATTGAGGTACTATTCACAGGAGAAAAAAAAAAAAGGAAACAGCCCGTGTCTATCAACTGATGAATGGATAAAGAAAATGTGGTAAAGGGCCGGGGATTTAACTCTGGTTTCGCTGCCTGCCGCGCAAGCGCAAGGACCTGAGTTCAATCCCTGATACCAAAAAAAAAAAAAAAATTACTTGGATATGTAGCTCCAGAAGAGTTCTCCTTTATAAAAAATAAACCACTTTTTTCAAAAAATTGATTAGTTGAATTTGTCTTTTAGTGATTAAACTACAGACATCACAATGCAGCACAAATGTAAACAACATACATGTCAGCATTACACAAACAATTTTGGTTTAACATTTATTCTTGCGCTTCACATAGCATATTATTGAACCTCTCTATTATTCTGTTTTCTTATTCATTAAATTGAAATAGCAATAGGTTCTACTTCATAATCATAGCTTCATATTTTCTTACAGAATTTCACATCATGTACAATATTACCAGGATAGAGTAAGCATTCAGTAAACAATATCTGGTATTACTACAGTATTTTAATATATTCATAATTAACTATCATACAAAACCAACATTATTTTAAGGAACTCCACACTGATAAGTGTTGATGTCTGGCAAAATCTTTAGTTAATGAGTTACATAAAATAATACAAGGAATTCACTACTTTCTTAGATGAATCAAAAAAGTTCTTAACAGTAGCATATCTCAAATGTGAAAGAATCAGGATACATGATTTTTTTTTCACAAAGAGAGGTTGTGTGAAATATTATACAATATATTTCTAAAGAGTAATAAAGTAGCAAATATCTCGGATAGAGTTTTGGAAATAATTCTATTGAAAACAGTTTCAGCTCAAGAAGAGAGGGGACATGAACCCACCCTCTGTCTTTTCATTCTCCAGGAGTTTTCAATGCATTGGATAATGTCTTCCCACACTGGTGAGGGGAGACCTTTTTTATGCAGTCACCAATTCCAATGGCAATCTCTTGCAGAAAGACTCCCACAGACATACCCAGAAATAATATTTGATCAGCTATCTGAGCATCCATTAGTCAACTCGATTCATAAACCTACCATCAATCACATCCACTAAATAATTTTCTTCATGTATTTGCACTAGCTCATTTATCATACATAATGTCCCAAAGTATGTAAGTACTTATTTATACATTTCTTGTTCTTTTGTTCATTGCTATGTCACTTTTCTTAGCATAGATTTGTAGTACATATGTGCCACTAACTTTGTTGCTGAATAGTAATTCATTTTGTACTTATACCATATTTTGTCCACAATTATTTTAAATAATATGCTATGATTTTCATATTTTTGTGTTTTTCTGTATTTTCAAATTTTATCTTAAGTTGATATTAAAAGATGAATTCATGTATCAATTGGTAGATTTATGTTTTTTTAAAAAGACTTTACCATTTTTTGTTCATGAGAAATGCATGATGATTGTAGGATTCTCACAACTTCGCCAGCAATTATTATTGTGTCTTTTTGGTGCAGCCATTCATGTATTTATAAATAGAAGCATGCACACCCACATTTATCATTTATATCATGATTGATCAATTATGCTGTTTGCTAATATTATACTTTGTGACTTGCCTTTTTGGTTGCTTGTTTTTATTTCTTTTTTCTTCAAGGTATATTCTGAAGTACCAAATTAGTCATGTTGATTTTTTTTCCCTGTGAAGTTTAATTTTTGTTTTTGTTGTTTTCTTGCCAGCTCTTTGTTCAATATTTTGCTCAGACTGGAGCTGTGAAAAAAATATTTCCCCACAATATGTGGAGGCAAGTCTTTTCCCACAGTTTTGTATGTGGTTTACTGGTACTATGCTTAAACCATTCCTGTATATGTAGCACAGTGGTCAGCAATGATTGTACTATTTTTCGGCAATATCTTGACCCTGTGGAGAATCCTTCCCAAGGACGGATGCCAGTGGGCATGAAAGTTGTCGTGGCTGCCTTGGCTTGAACATTTCCCTGGACCGTTCTTATCTCTCTCTTCTCATTGTGCATAAGTGCAGCTTCAGGGTTTGCCAAGAGTACAACCACAGCTTAGGCTCTCCCTGGTCTGCTGCTGCAGAGCAACATCAACCAGAGTTACACTAGCCTCAGCCAAGACAGAAACTCCAGGCTAGAAAAACATTGGCCTTCTTATTCATCCATCTCTGAGCTCATCATCACCCCCACGATCACACTATCACACATCTCTGCAAATGAGTGAACCTCCATGGGCCGTGCCCAGCAAGCTACCAACCCTCACAAGCTGTCTCACCCTAGCTAAACCTCTTATCCCTACCCAGGTCGAGTAGGACAAAGAAGGTGAGTTGGCTTAGGGCTGAAAGAGTCCTGGAGTCCCTGTGTTGTGTCCTTAGATTTGAGAGTCTTTTTTATTTTATTTTATTTTATTTTATTTTATTTTATTTTATTTGGTACCGGGGATCAAACTCAGGTCCGTGCGCTTGCGAGGCAGGGGGCGGAACCACTGAGCTAAATCCCTGGCCCTTGACAGTCTTTTTAAAAGAATAAATGCTTATCTGATTATTAAACACATTTAGATTTCCAGAACACTGAAATGTTTGCTGGTTTGTCTTCTTTTGCTGTATTTTCAATTTTGCCCAGATTTATAGTTAATTTTGTAGAAAAGTATTTGATTATCTCTTGGTTATAGCCATAATTACATTCTTGTTCTTCAGGAAATATATGAAGCACGCTGTTACTGAGGCTTAATTCTTGGTCTCATTCTACTGTGGAACCTATCCTGCCCCATGAAAATAGCTTCACTCCTGTGTTACCTTACCCTGGTTTTATTTGGCTTAATTTTAATAACCTTCTTTCCTTATTCCTTTCTTTTTCATGGCAGTCAACTTTATTTCACTCAAAATATACAAACAAACAAAATAAAAACACATGTGCTCAATAGGTTCTGAATTAATGATAAGAGAATAAAGTAAAAAGATGGAGAGCAAAGAACATTTTGCCGGGGGCATTCGTCATCTTTTCAAGACACACTGAAGAATATGAAAAAGAAAAATTGTTGTTCTGTGCTAGAATGTGGAATACAAAAGAATAGTGTTCTATTCCACATTCTAGGATTGTTTTAACCACACTCCATACATAATATCTGAAGATGATTTTCTTCTTTTCTGTAACTCGAGAGTTGCAAGAATTTCTTCAAGTAATTTTAATTTCATAATTACAATTGAGGGTCCCAAATTTGAGGTAATTCCTTTGACCAGTGTAAAAAAAGAAACAAAATTATCATTACCTAACTATATTGCACATTGCAAAAATATGCAATAAATGACTACTTTGTCATACAAGAAACATATTCTTTAAATGTAACCAAAAGTTCTTGTCTATATTAACTCCTGAAATCAAGTGATGATGTTTCAGAAGCATCAGTGTCAGAGTATGTTGAGATAAGAAAATATCAAGAAACTGAAGAACAAATGAAAAGCATCCCCAGTACACTAGGAATTTGGAAACAAGGAGTAGACACATTTTTCAGGGGTGTTTGAGACTTTCTAAAAATGATGTAGATGAAATGTGCTTTTTTTTGTCCGTATCTTTAACGTACTTCAAGTGAATTTTAATGTGTATCCTAACTTGAACATTTAATAATAAAATAATCAGCAGTCAGTTAATGAGTGATTCAGGAGAAAACCACACTGTAAAGGTGAGATTGTCTTTTTATTAAGTAAAATCCTAGTACATTATAGTGTAATAGTAGAATAGCTATCCTCTATATAATAGAATGGAATGCAAATTTTGTTTTTATATTATGTAATTTTAAAAAATATATTTTGTGTCCTCTGAATTGAAAAGTTTCATTACTTGTAGATAATTAAGTCACTCAGTCATTTTAAGTAAGGAGCAACAATGAGGATTTCAGCACTACTTTGGAATTTTTTTTCTGAATGAATTTAAAGCTATAATAATTTTTCCAGGTGTTAAGAAGAAAATATTTCAAATACATGAAATATTTTTAAAAAATTACTACTGCATCAAATTTTACAATTTCTTGCTGTACATGAAACCAGTAATTTGAAGAAATAGTCAACAATTTCATTCAATTATCTCTGGTATAATCAGTGCTATTTTAGATAGAAAATAAATTTTAAAAAATATATATGTATATATATATATATTCATCCAAATGCAAAGAGAAGCATGTAGTTTGTTACTTGATAATACATGCTAATAATGTGGAATATCAATTTATTTAGAAAAGTTGCTTTCATTTTATAAAATATATGAACAACTCCACAAATAAATTTTTAGTTTATATGGAAAATCTGAGTTTAGGTTAAATTCTTTGTCAAAGTCAGTGTTCGTTTACTATGCTGGTAGCGGTTTGCCATCAAATATATCCTTAAAATTATTTAGAGGAGTTGTTTTCACTCTGAGAAGAACATACTACTAGGGAAAGTACTGACCCTTACCAAAAATTTATGGAAATTTGTGTAGGTAAAATATTTATAGAGAACTATGTATAGCAGTATTATATTACATATTTCATAGGCTAGCCACTTAAACCACAATCAAGGTAAAAAATGTAATTCTGCAACTTCCTGTGCACTACTATTTGCATTTCACCTTAGCAATTTCATGACCTTAAACTGGGTAACTGCAAGGCAAAATATTTGCTTGTATAATTTCTTTCTTGTTTTGATACAGAATAATACCATTTCAAGTTTATGGGGAACTAGGGATTAGGAATATTTTGCTACAGTGTCATTTAACCAACATAACATTTTAGAATTCTGTATTCAAATCTCCTATACACATTCATCAATAATACAATACATTCAGACCATATTTTTTATGTGAAATACTATTCTACCTACAAATACATTTTCATCTTTCCAAAGCCATCTAGGTAGTTCAGTTGCATGTGTGTGATGTGACTATTTTCATCTAGATTTTTAATTTATTTCAAATGAGTTTTGTCATAAAATATAAATAAAATAATGTTACTTTTAATATATCAAGACAGTAAGAAATTTATATTTCTTCCAACCAAGTTTTATATGGTAGGTTTTCCATTTATTAAATAAGACTAAAGCTAAATGGGAATTAATTACTATCATGAGCATGTTATCAGGTTTATGCAAAAAAAGGGTTAGAATCATACAATATGAATAGAATTTGTTTTAAAATTGACTCCTCTTTGTAAGCAGAGTAATTTGGAGTCTGAATAATTCTCCTTCAAACTGTGTTTTCCTTCCTGCTTTGTAGAGTAAGGTAGCTGACAGGATCTATTAGTGAAATCATGTAACCTGTGTTTTGCCTTTCCTAGCAACTCCCAGATCAATAGCCAGTGATCACATTCAAAACAAATATGAGACATTCACATTCATGAAGGCTGCTATTGAAAACTGACAAATCTAAAATAAAAACAATTACAGAACAATAAAAGTAATCTTGTGGCTGTTTGCTGCAGTTACATTTCCTCATATCCCTAATCATATGGCTGTCCCTAGCCTGTGTAGATATTATTCATGCTGTCACTGTTTGGACTCTACTTTAATGCCCAACTTATTGGACATTGACAACGTATATGTGAGATGGAGAAAGGGAACTGTCTAAAATTATATTTTAACATTTTGTTGATAATTGAGATGCCCCAAATACTTCTCTTGATAATATAGACACTATAGACTTGCAGGTTGTCATATTATTGACTACAATATCTCCTTGTCCTGAGATAGCAACTCCATTAATATTGTAAAATGTTTCTGGAATGCCTATGTCTTATAATTGTAGAAGATATCCATGCACATGTTATGCTTTCATATTGTAGAAGTCAATAGCAAAATGACCTATGCATCACAAATGCCAAGAATAATGGAGTTAATGGGATGATCTCAGAGGCCAGTGATTCCTGTTGAGCTATGGACAACGTACAAGACAGACAATTCTGCATCCCTCTTCACATACACATGGATTACAGAATATAGAAATTGCAAGGACTGACAATTTTGCTCTTCATTATTTTAG
Organism: Heterocephalus glaber; assembly: GCF_000247695.1. The sequence goes on from NW_004624751.1 coordinate 18,996,760, forward strand.
AATAGACCTCAAGTAATCAGTTGTGAATACTATTCATCTGAATGTTAGAGGAAGTGTTTGAGGATATAATTGTCAGAAAATAAATGTAGATATAGAAAGATGGCTTCTCAGCTTATAAAAATTCTCTGCATTCAATCAGTGACCCAAATGAACAGGATTATCTTGCAAAATGAAAGCATATAAAAACAAATCAAAAGGAAAACAAAAACTATGATAAAATATGAAATAAAATAAACAATAGATATCTTTATTTAATCATTCTTCAGTGAGATGTTTTAAAGAAGAACTATTTGAATCTCATTAGACATCAAGGATATCAGTCGTTTTCCAAATTAAGATTATCAACTTTTGAGTAGATTTACAGTCAAACATAAATATAGCTCTTTGCAGATGATGTTTCATTCAAACACATAAAAACAAGTAATAGGCACTTGTATTATTACCATTTTACAAGTTAGAAAACTGGCACTTAGAAAATTATACAAATTGTTCAAATTCACACAAAGGCAGATAATCATCAAAGCAGTATTCAGTTACAGATTTGTTACCAGAACTTCCCAGAATATTCCTGATCATCACCTATAAATAATAATTACTCTGGGCTTTTACTGCTGTATTTTAGATATTAGCTCCCCCTTATGGCAGCACATAACTTATTATAGTTACTAAATAATGCCTCCAGTTGGTTTGGAAAAACTAAATCATATTAAATTACAAATACTATATTGATATTGCAGAATAATGCTCCAGAGGAATAGAATAAGAATTACCCAAAGAAATTTGAAATTTTTCTTAATATCTAATACGTTATAATAAAAGCATTAGCAGCTTTTTAAAAAATGAAGCATACATTCCAATATGTATTTTATTATTATAGATTATTACATTGTTATTATATTATACAAATTCCACTTGACCCAGCTGTTCACATTCAGGTATCTTCTTGAAAGAGTTATTACATTAACATATTGTAACACATCATATTACAATGATACATGCATATCCATGTTTATAGCAGCACAACTCATAACAATTTTGGAAGTGGCCTGTATGTTCACCAATAGAGGAATAGATTAAAAAATTTTTATGTGATGGAGTGCTACTCTTTTATGAGTCATTTGTAGGAAAACGGATGTGCCTTAAGACCATAATGTGAAGAGAAATTAATCAGACACATAGTTTAAATATATGGTTTCTCTGAAGTGAAAAACTCACAGCATAAATAATTAAACAGAAAAACAAAACATAGATAATAGGAAATAAGGACATAGATTTCTTGTGAAAGGGAAGGGAGCCAAGAGATTGAGGGGGGCAGACAGAGAGAGGGAAAAGAGGACGAAGAGGAGAATTAACAAGATGAGGCAATCTGTTCATATATACATTTCTGAGCTGACACTGTGTGTTACCCTCATCAGAGACTGAACCAATGGTACTACTCAATCTCAGACTTCAAGCTACCAAAACTATTGGCTAAGTAAATCTCTTTTCTTCATAAGAAAAGAATGAAGATATGTAATGTGTAAGTACCAACTCCTCATGAGGAATGTAATCATTAAACACTACAAACATGTACCAACAAATAAATTTATAAACCTTATTAAGATAATTAATAGCAGGGCCAGGGATTTAGCTCACTGGCTCCACCACCTGCCTCAAAAGGTCCAGAATTCAATCCCTGGTAACAAAAAACCAACAACAAAAACGATAATAGCATTGTCAAAACATTAAGTGATGTCATAAGTTCTGGGATCTATAAAAACTAATAAAGTCAATTCTAATAAGAATCTGATAATAGTTGTTGCTTCTTTGAATCTATCCACAGCCAAAAGCAACACGAGGTATTTTGAAGCATTTTGTCCAGTTTCATTATTATGTTAAGTTTTAGGGTTAACATCACAGGAGGAAATGATTAAAACTATTGACTTTTTGATTACCATATTGATAAAATTGTATTCTGATATTTACAAACAGCAAGTAACTTAGTATTATTAAACCATAATGTTGTAATTTTTCTTATGGGCGTATATAGTCCTTACTATGTTATTAAACAGGTCATGTGATAAAATAGAAACAAAATAATTCAAAACAGTGTCTTACTTCGTAAGTATTCCACATATGACAGCTATTTATTTTTTTCTAATCACCTCTGCATTGGGAGAAATACAATATTTATTGTAGGTACATCTAAACACATAAATTTTTGGTCAATAAATATTTTTTGTGTACTTTACTTTACAGGCAGTGGAAGTTAACCATGTATAGCAAATATCCCTAATACTGCTGACAGATGTGGTTGCATTTAATTCCTGTGGAACCTTGAAATGACTGAAATATCTGAGAAAGGGAGAAAATACAGTACTTTATGTTAATAAAGAACTGGGCACTGATAAATACTGAGAGCTTCTTCCTCGCTGAAAATCCAGGTAGTAGCAGAATACTGAGCTGTTCAACAGTTTTATTGCAGAAGATTGTGATATCCTGGTTTAAAACCAGATGAAATCTAGAAGATTCAACTTTTCCTAAAATTACATTTTATTAAGCTGGCCTGGTTTAAAATAGATTTCTTCTCTCAGCAGAAATTTAATGTAGCTCTTAGATCCCATGCATGTTTTAACTTTTGTTTTCCAATTATAATTCTGTTGCTTTTAGTTGTGAAACTGTAAAATGGAAGCCTCAGCACTTGTCATGGTAGTTGTTTTATCTTTTCCACAGACTTTTTCATTTTTTAAAAAAAGAAACTAAACTCATGTTTTCTTCTTCAATAAAAGTAGAAACTTAAAACTGGATTTATATTCCAACATGCTCACCTACAGCAGTACTTTCCACAGAAAAACATGTGACTTGATGTTAAATAAATTTCATTAAGGTGAAGCATTCTGACCTAGCAACCTTTATTGGTATTATGGGGGCTGCAGTTGAAAACTTGTGAATGCAAAACATACTAACTACAAATCAACGTGTACCACCAATACGGTATGTAAGTCTACATACTACAGTTCTTTGCACCTAAAAGGATGGAAATGTGTGATATTAAGAAATCATCAGAGGCATCCCCTGAAATGCATGCCTAACTAGAAAATATTCCTTCTGAAAGTATGGATATAGTAGTCTGCACAGCTAATGTATATTCTTTTATAGTTCACAATCTTCTTTCTGCCTCTCCAAGATACATTCTTATTTCTTTCTTTGACTCTACTCTCCAAAACATTGCCATTTATTATATTTTAATCCCCTGGATTCCTTCAGAAGTAATTGACACCCACCCAACCCACAGACAACGGAAAATAAAAACAAAGCAACACAAAAGATAAAAATCCTTAGGAAATGTTTTCATATTAATCTATAAATTTTTTTCATGATAAAATATTCCATAACACTTTAGCACTGACTCAGTTACATATATCTGACACTTATGTGAAAGATATGCCTTCATGTACAATGATCATGCTACCTATTATTTAAGGGTCAAATTCTTAGAATTGGAATGTTTTCAAATTATTACTTTTTGAAGTCATCATCTTAACAAAGTGTTCTCTACCTAAGAAATTTCTAAATTGAGTACTTTTGTGGACATCAAGGGATTTCTTAATAGTTTATTTCCAGTAGTATTTATTAAATAAATAAAATAACTTCATGCAAAGTTTTTAATGGAATAATGTTTAGAAAAGGAGAGCTTACAAAAACTTTTGGGTAACAATACATATGATGGACATGGTAGCTCACTGTACAGTGTGTTTACTAGGTAGGGCTTTAGTCCTAAATATTTTATACAGTGTGTTTTCTTGTGAAACAAATTGGCCTCTGATCTTTAATTAATCACAAAATCCAATATTTAGACCTGTAAGGACATGTGCTCCATATCTCTATGTGCATTGCCTTTCAGCACATCAGAATGCTTCCTCCCTAGCAATGAAACAAGTTTCAGCATGCTTGGGAGAGACTGGAGGAAAAAAATTTAAGGAGAAAAAATGTTGTCAGTATAGCATACAACCAAAAATAATTGGCTATAATGATGCCTGAATACATACTCCACTTTCTAAAAGCACTGTCTTTCATTAATAGTTTCTTTGATGTCTTACTAATTTTATCTCCTTTATCTACCTGATATCAGGCTATGTAGCAACTGAAGTGATACCTTTCTATTCAGCAAAACACACACACAGAGAGAGAGAGAGAGAGAGAGAGAGAGAGAGAGAGAGCTGCATAGTCATTTTACAAAGATTTATTCTCATTTATATTAATACAGGCTAAGTTAGAAGAGTATGATAGACATTGTTAATCAAGCCAGACAATGACTTATCATCATGTCATATACTTTTATTTGTATAGGTGCTGTAGAACCACAGAGGTAAGGTTTACTTTAATATACAAAAGAATAAAATCAACACCAGTGGAAGGTTTGTACAGCAGGGTGGAATTGCACATTTTAAATTCTAAGTTGTAAGTCAGACATCTGATGGACTAATAGAGACAATAATAGACATATATAGTTCAGTTGAAAAATAATAGATCAGAGAATATGATATGAGAGGTTAAGGAATTTAAAGTTTTTTTTCTGTACTATAATTCAGTCATGTAAATGTTTTAAACAGGGGAGTGACATCTCAGAAAACTTTTAACATATAACTACTGATGTTCTGTGGAAAATAATTTGCAGAAGAGTAAAAGTAGAAGCATGGAGGCTTGGCAGAGATTCCTGCAGTTTCAGACCTAAAGAGTTAATGTGGTCTGGTTTAAATGGATGGCTGGAAAGTTTAAAAGATCTAGATGAACACTAGATACATTTTAGAAGCAGAGATATATTGTCTTGGTTTTTCATTGCTGGTAAGGGATGAAAGATAGTAATTAAAAATGATTGCTTATTTTTTTATTTGCTTAAGTGATGAAAATGGGTTCTTTCATATGGGAAAGAGATTGGGAAGAGCAAGTTTGAGGTTAAAATGGTCCATTATTCATTTACTAGAATTGAGGTAAGGATTATTAGTAAAATATATTTGAGTTTATTTTGAATTTCTTACATCTTTGGTCAAATTTCTAAATCTTTCTATGTTTCCAACAGCTGCAGAGTCCTTGCACATCATTCCTAGTTTGTTGTATCCCAAAAGGTCTTGCAATCTTAGCCTAGATATTGTCATCAGAAAGCCTTCCCCATCTCAGTCTAGATGCCAACAGTAATCTCCATTCATTCACTGCTCACTTGCCTTTCTTTACTCAATGCAATCAATCTAACAAGAGAAGCACAACAGCAAGTGTTTGGATCCACTGGTGGGGTGAAATATGCCAGTCCACAAATGGGGAGTATACAAGGGATACAATCTTTTACATGAACTATGGATTGTGCTGTATGCATCTGTTTTGACATCTGTATATTTTCATATTTTTGGAGACAGAAACAATAATTAGGTGTTTTGGTTATTTTGACTTCTCTAGTTGGGTCAAGTAATATCTTGGTGTTAAGAACTGCTGGAGAAAAGCATGGCTTTAAGCCATGACAACCTGGATATTGTTGGAGGAAAAGCATATAATATAATACAAATGTTACAAATGGTTCTTATACAAGTGTTACGACCTTAATACAATACATCAGAAACAAGTAATGGAAGAATGAAAAGAGCAAAGGAAGGCAAATGGTGACACAGAAGTGTCTATCCGGGATTCCATTCTCCAAACTTATATGGGCTACACACTAATGTTTCAGAATATACTATTTCCTTTCAAATAAACTTTCACTCTATACCCTGCAAAGGACTTACTAAATCTATAATTTTAGTAATGAGGGGGTAGGTTGAAAGAGAAAATAATGTATTCCATCAGATTTCTATAATTAGGTTAGGAAAATACATCCCATGTTTATATTCTTAAATCATATTTTTGTTTTATTTTTCTTTGTTACTCAAATTATATCTTCTCATCGCTTCTTGGCCTTTTGGCTAAGATCAAGTGAAATTATATCTTCTTTTACATTAACAGAGTGATTCATTATGGAAAGACAGTTAAAAATTAAACTCAAGGGCCAGGGATTTAGCTCAGAGGTTCCGCCGCCTGCCTTGCAAGCACAAGATCCAGAGTTTGATCCCCGGTACCAAAAAACAAAACAAAACAAACAAACAAACAAAATTAAATGCAAGAGTAATGGCTTACTCTTGGCTTGTGTTATCACGTTAATTAGGTTAGGTTAGGGTAACTCTTGAATTGATTAAATTTATTGGAGTGAGAAGGAAGCAGACCTAGGAGTTGAATACATCTGCCAGTACAAAATAGCCTAAGTTGAGATGTAGTCATTTTTGAAGCCTGTGTAATTTATGAGATTAGAATGTGAAATCTAAATGTAAGCTCAATTCTAAATTAGAGGTTTTTGGCAAGTTATTTCTTCTTTATACTTTTTCTTTTAAATTTCTAAGCAGAGCGATTGTCTTCTTTAGCTTTTAGGTTTTGTTTATATTATTTCCTACTCTAACACATATTTTCTCATGTTTTGGTTTTATTCTTTTTAGTACCTACAAATATTTTAGAAATTGAAAGAATTTCCTTTTTAACTTTTATCCTTCTCAGTGTTTGCGTCTTAAAAATAATGTACCCTTTACATTTTGCTATGAATAAAAGACAAAATTTCAGCTTCAGCTCTCAATTCTCGAGTTGCAATAGTTTGATCTAAGATTTAATAAAATACCAGGAAAAACAAAAGAGATAGACAAAAATTATGATGACAATATTATGCTTACAAACTCTGAAAAACAATTCACATACTCGGTGACTTTTTTTAGTAGTTTTTTTTGTGTGTATTGGTATGACAGTGTACTTGAATACTTTAGGATCGAGAGAGAGAGAGAGAGAGATGCCAATGAATCATCTATCATTTGTCAAAACTATCAACTAGAATTAATGTTTGTTATTAAGGCTTGTGATTAATGTTTATCATTTTTGAAAACGATTTTATTCATTCTCATTTTCTAACCATGGAAAGTCTTCTATGATGTATTTATTATAATTTATCATAGTTAATGTAAGCAGCAGTATTTAATTCCTAGCAATCTTTAATTCTAATATCAATGTATACTTCTTCATTGAAGATATTTAATTATAATGGATCTTCTGTTATAAAGTGTGTGATTAATTAATGAGTAAAAATGAAACATAGTAAACTTATCAGACATTGCAAATGTAGCCTTTTGGTTTGATGATGATTGTTTATAAAAATTAATAACTACAAGATTTATATTTTTCCTAATATAATAGAACATAAGCTTCAATTTACAATTAGAAAACACTCCAGATATAATTTATCATTATTTTTAACTTTTCAGTATATGGGGGGTATATTATGGTTATTGCTGTATAAATAATACATAACTTGTTTCCCCCCACAAGAAATTCCTTTATAATTCTTTTTGCTCTTTTCTTGGCAAGTTTTACCTATTACATCAGTTCATTTTTGTATATTTTCATTATTTAAAAATCCTTTATTCTTTCTAATTTAAATTACATATACATGTAATTCATGCTTTCAGAACTTAGCTTTTTGGCAGTTTTTTTTAATCATTCAGTATAGTTAACCTTTTTTTCTATTAGACTAATATCTCCTTTCATGAATACTATAACCACACTCAAACTACTCCTATATTTTTCTGGACTTGTACCCTAATAACACAAGATAGTTGGTATTTTATACTGCATTTTGTTTTTATAACTCTCATTATTTTACACAAGTGCTCAAAACATTCACTACACATTGATGAATCACATATACAGTAACAGTAATTTTTGTCTTGAGGAATGTCCACAGCTACATATAAATAACATTATTAAAAATAAAACTATTACCCACCCCAGCATTTCACTCCCAATTTCTGACTTCTGTGTATCAGTAACACATTAACCAGGATCCAGAACCAGCAATACATGATTATCATGATCCTTCCTCATCTTTCATGACACTTGCATTTTGCCACTGGTTAATCTCTATTATTTGAACTGTTCAGAGTTATTCTCTGAGTATACAGATCTGAAAAAAATCCCATCCACTCTCTCATTACTGTCAAAGAGGATTTTTGAAAATGAACAATTTGCCACATAAAACTCATGTTATTTTAACACCTAAAATTCTTCCCTAGCTATTCTCTAACTTCAGGACCAGAAAAAAGTCCAAATCTGATCGTAGTTAACAAGATTAGTTGTGATGGGCCAGGGATTTAGCTCAGTGGTTCTGCCACCTGCCTTGCAAGCACAAGGACCCGATTTCAATCCCTGGTACCAAAAAAAAAAAAAAAAAAGATTGTCATACTGCCTCTGCATGTAATGCAACTTCAACTACATTTGCTCAACCCTTCAATGAAAATAAAGCTGTGTACTTATCATTTCTTGTATACATAAAGTTTGTCTTTTTATGCTTTTTAATACAAATGCTTCATTAATTTGACCAAAGCTTCCTTCACATATTCCCACCTAATGCCTCTAAAAGACTTTATTTAAGATTTTTTGGATCAGTCATAACTCTTTTGTTTAGCAATTGCTCCCTTATTTCTTCACTGTGTAAATTATGAAGCCATAGTATTATGCATTTGAGCAGTAATTAATAGAAATGGTGTTTGTGCTTGTTTTAGCTTTCTATAGGTGTACAGATCCTCTGTCATAATACCATCCATCTCATTCTTATAAATATTTCCATTTGCAATGGAATCCTTGGTTTGGTTATTCATAGTCCCCATTATATTGGGACCCCACTCTAATGTGACTGATTTTTTCTTATCATTTTAACTAACCAGAGCTTATCATAATAGCTAACATAGAATAGGCACTTGTCAATGTTTATAAAATAGTTGAATAGCAAGCAGTAATTTCCAATTGACTTAACAGTCTGCAAACTAGCTTATAGTTGATACTGCTTTTGATTTCTAAATAAATAATTGAAACCTATCTATGTAGTAATGAGAATAGAAGCAGTGAAACTTTGTAATTCCCGTCTCTCTAGCAGAGATGTCCTTCCTAGTTGCTCTCTAAGACTCTTCTCTCTGATGTTAGCTCTAATGCCAGTTCCTCTCCGATGCTTTATTCCATAATTAAGCATCATATTTTGAAGCCTATGCCTGATATAGTTGTCCTCAGTGTTTCTTCTCTCCCTTGACCTCAGGAGGTTTTTAGTTCCCATTAACTTAGAAATTAATTAACTGTATTGCTTTGTGTTAAAGTATTGCTGCTAATTAATAATGGCAGCTATCTATTCCTTAGTGAAGCAGAAACAGCTGCCAACTCTTATGCTTTGTTAATTCAGTTCTTAATTACTAAAAATAATTCACAAGCTATTGTTCTACCATGTTCAGGACAAGATCTAATCCTGTTTTTCATTTGGTTTTTCTTACTGTTTGTTTGTTTGCTTTTGCTTTTCATTTTATATACACATTCATTCATGGATGAATTCATTCACAACCTTTATCTACAATTGCACAGAATTATCTCTTCCTTCTCACTGATACCAAAGGGCCAGGCATCTTAAAGTAGAGTTCAGCATCCAGTGCACTGTTTGTAATCCATAGCATATAGGGAGAGTAACTGTTTGAATTTCTCTTACACCTTCAGTCGAGTTTCATCCCTTTGAGGAGCCATCAAAACACTAAATATGACTTTGGGGGCATTCCTACTATGTTATCAACAAACCACATGGAGAGAAAAAGAGAAAATCCTCAACATCAGTATATATAATTGAGCTTTCACCCACTTTTCTCAATGCATTGGACATTTTACTCTGTCTCTATTATTTGTGTCTATCTCTTCGGCTTCAGAACTGCCTACTGATGTGCCACCCAGAAGTAAACGTGGGGGCAGGCACACACGTGAATGTCCACATGAGTCACAACTTCACACCTGAGTTTTATTAATTTCTTTCTTGCCATTTGATTTCCCCTCTCTTCCCAGGAACTTTTTTTTTCTGTGTTTTTACACACTTTTTAAAAACTTTTACTTCTGAGATTCTTGACTGAGCTATATGAGAAAGAATAATGAAAATTCATATATTAATTTTGTTTTAAAATTTGTGAATCAAGGTGCACTGGTTTTCATCAAAATTATTCATAAACTCAAGAAAAAATGAATAAAACGTGAAATACTTACAGATCACACATTATCCAAATGAAAAAATCTTAATTTGATACTTTCGCTTTTCATTAAAAAGTACATAGGGAACGTGTGGAGGGGGGGAGGGGATTAAGCATATGATGTGAGCAGCTGTGCTTGAGGCAGATATAAACTGCCTGCAAATTCATTGATTGTCCATTGAGAAGCCTGGTTGGCCTGTGAATAGCACTAACAGAGAAAATGAGGCTGCTCCACTCATTGGCCTTGCCTTTTAGAACTGATTCTTTTTTACTTCCTTTCTTTTAGAGGTCCGGATCTTTCATGTGAGGAGTCTGACTGCCTTATTGGAGAGAAGGTTTATAGAAGTCATGAAAAGACAGAGAGAGGGAAAGGGAGAAGGAGAGGGAGAGGGAGAGGGGGCAAGAGAGAGAGAGAGAGAGAGAGAGAGAGAGAGAGAGAGAGAGCACTGAACCCATCTTACCAGATGTCACTTCCTGCAAAGCACACAGGCAAGGGAAGCCTTCTTGGAAACTCCATGCCAGCTTAACTTTCACTGAATAACCCAAGATCCTCTTTGCCAATGCCATAGGCAACAGAATTGCCCATTCAAATTCTGCCCAAATTCCTGACTCACAATTCTGTGGCAATTATCACTGTTATTATTTTTCCCTTAAATTCTTTTATTGGTACATTTTAGATATACAGTACATTTACATTTACCATTGGGTGCTTGCATCTGAACATGATGTATCTTTGTTCTTATTTTTTCCCCATTCCCTGTGCTCCCTTTCCCCCTCCATCCTCCCCTATTTACAAAGACTTTGTTTTCATTTTTTGCTTTTCTCATAATTTTTCCTTTCCCTTCATTTCTTTCCTTTCCCCTTCCCCTCCCACTTCCCCTATCCCTGTGGGCCTTTTCTTCCTATTTCAAATTATCAAGTATTCATTTTAATCATTTTAATCCTTATTTATACTTTCAATTTCTCACTCTACAGAAACTATACAGTATTTACACGTGTGTGTCCTATTTATTTCACTTAAGAGTATGGGCTCAATATGCATCCATTTATCTATAAATGACTCTAGTTTCTCATTGTTTATGGATGAGCAGTACTCCATTTTATAAAAAACCCACATCTGTATCCAGTTTCCAGTCAATGGGCACTTGGGCTGTTTCCAAGCTTTAGCTATTACAGACTGTGCCGCTATAAACATAGGTACACATATATTGCTGTGGTATGATTCTTTTAATTCTTTTGGGAAAATACCCAGCAGGGGAATAGCTGGGTCAAATAGGACCTCCAGCCCTAGTTCTTTGAGGTATCTCCATACTGATTTCCACAGTGGTTGCACCAGTCTGCACCTCACCAATAATGGAGAAGGGTTCCCTCCT
>NW_004624751.1:19009000-19036803 GCF_000247695.1 Heterocephalus glaber
AAAAAAAAGCAAAAACCTCACAGTGATAGTCAACAATTAAGAACGTGATCAATATGTTATGTAAAAATTTACCTGAAAAACCCATTAAACCAGACAATATAATTATATGAGCTGTTTCCAACTTTCAAGATTTTATACTCAACTGAAATTTGGTATTCTACTGAATTAACATTGTTATTATATACCAAACACAGAGAAAAATAGAAAACAATAGTATAAGTTCTAGGTTGAATTCATTACATGAAATAAGTTATGAGGCAATGAAAACAAAAATAAAAAGAAAAACTCCCAGTAGTCTGTGTTTTAAAAAGGCAACTGCTGCATCAACAATTCTATTTGTTTAAAAAGAAAAATAGAATAACAAAGAAAAATATGTCACAGGCAAAAAGAACATTAATCAAACTGAAATATGTAGCTAAATAGATTAATTTTGTAAAATTACATTTCTTTATGCTTAAATTTTGGTAAAATATGTTTCTGTCTGGATTGCAGAAGAGGAAAGCAGCTTAATATCTTAATCTGCCACTTCATCTCATTACCATAGCAAAATCAGAAATGTTTACAAATACTCATTATGGCTTGGCTACTTGACTAGACATTCATTTTTACTTAGCTCCTTTCTGAGTATGCTGAGTGAAGTTTTTGTTATTTAAATGATAAGCATATTATCCTTTCTAGAAAAAATAGTCAAAGTCATTTGTGGAGTTAAGATTTCACAAAAGAAGAAATTTGGAAAAAAGAAAAATAAATTATTGCATTTTCACATTTCCTGAGAACATACATTAACTGCTGTGTATATTTAATACCAAAAGCATAAACATCATCCTTAAGAGTGGATGAAGCCAGTGATAGTTGGTATTTATTATCTCCAAAGGGGGGTTCTTTTGAAGTTTTAATGTATGGTAATTAATGATTAATGTTCAAATACTGAATTTCTGTTATGTTTACTTGTTTTAACATGACACAGTAGTTATTCCCAATTCTTACAATCAGTTTTAAATTCTTTTAGATATAGTATCAAAATCAGATTAGAAAATTAATAAAACATGCTGGTGTGTGTGATGTCATTTTTCTGGGAGAAATAATGAATCTATAATTTGCTAGTGATCATTCTGTAGTAACATTATTTCTTCCTGCATTAATCAAAATGCTTGACATAATATTTGTTGAAAATCTTGATCATTTATAGAAGTTACATGGGCAATGATTTTTGCTAAGTCTATGGTATCAACACATTATATTGTCAAAGTTGATGGATCACCTAGTATATATTTTTTTGGCAGTCTTTATGTTTTAATGTATTGCTTTAAATCTCCCCTCTTTTAACTCTCTCTGTTTTTACAAGAAAGTATCACTTTTGAATAATAAAATCAAGAATGATTATATTTGTGTAATAGTCTATATTTCATACCCTTTTTTTATGGAACGTTGAATATTCCTTGAAAGAAGTAGAAATTCTAATGAGCTCATTGGTCTTTTGAAATAAGGAAATCAATCAATATTTAAAGTACAAAGGGCAGATACTGAGAAAAGATGCATGAAAATTCACAAGAAGACCCTCTGAACTTACTAATTCACAGTGACACATAAGATCTCTTCAGTGGGAGATACATGATTGAAGTACAAGGTGCCAAATAACAAGCTATTGAATAAATCAGCAGGAATGAAAAAGCAGATACCTTATTCCTCTGCTGCTCACAAAATATTCATTTACTTTCAGTATTATACATATGTCACAATGTGGTGTTTGTTCTATGCCTTGTAGCCTTGAGAGTTTTATGAAATTTGAATAAGACATTATCGCTGCTCTGAAGGACTTCATTGCTATGTCAAACAAATAAAATTAAAGGTGATAAAAGTCATACTGTGAGTTTGTGAAGCACATAATATGCACAAAGGCAGGGGTCTCTGAACCTGATTCCTGTAGTTTCTTAAACTTCATAGAGGAAGGAGTATTTTCATCTGTGTTATGAAGTTGGCAGGAGTTAAGCATGTCAGTAACTGAAGAGCAAACAACAGAGGAATGAATGTGCAAATCTGTAACTTAGAATCTGAAGAATAAGAAAACAAGGTATTAAACATGCACATAACACATAACTTTGATTTGGGAAGGGGAAAGGGGGAGAGGAGAGAGAGCCACAGAAATGTCTTCAGCTTTGGCTTTGTGTTGCAGTTCTTCTTAGCATGGAGCTTGCTCTGACCCATAAACTCAACTTTAATCTATCAGGCAGATAAATCTTAACAGAAAAGAAAGAATTCAGTTATAATTGGCTAATGATCATGGCTTAAAAAACCATCATAACAACTTCCCGTGTCTACATTACATGCTTCCTAATTTCCATCATATTAAGCATTCTGTTTGCTTATAAAGGAAGAAAAAGTGCTCCTTCATTAATGAACATACTCAGGTCTTTTTACATTCCATAAGCTCTTTTAAAAATGAAGCCAGATCCTGTAATTCCTCTGCAAAGTTCTCCATGATCAATCTCCACAGCACTCTGAGGATGAATCAAAGTGTTTTTCCCCAGTGATCCACAATACAGTTATATCCTTAACCTAAGTAAGTTGTTCTAAGTAAGTTGTTCTTAAATATTAGCATGTGATATCTTGTTAAAAATCAAGATGCTAGGTCTTACATTAAGAATTTATCTGGATAAAGGCCAAAAATTTCCACTTCTATGATGTTACCAAAGAATGCCAATCTTGCTTGTCCTGAAACCAACAATGCAGATTCCTCTATATTGCCCTGCTCCAAAAGAATACTTCAAATAAAATGGCTCGCTGATGGGGAACATTTGTTCCAAATGAGGTCAGTTTATGAGTTCTCCGTAGTTAGGAGAAGTATGTTTCCATAGTAGCATATAAGAATTAGGAGAACCAAAGAGAACCTCTCTTGGAGAAACTGTATATTAGAGATGAAGAGACACCACACTATTTAATGACAGTACAGGCCAGCAGACAGGGAAAGAGCAGCCTAAAGATCCATGAGGGCTGGGCACAGTACTGTGCAACTATAATCCCAGTTTCTGGGGAGCCAGAGGAACACAAGTTGGAAACCAGGCTATGCAACTTGATAATTTAGCAAAAAATTTTCAAAATTAAAAAATAAATAAATGAACAAATAAATAAATAAATAGAACTGGGATGTAGCTCAGTGTTGTTCAGTGGGTTCAATCCCTACTAACAGAAGAGACCAAAAAAAAAAAAAAAAAGGAATCCATGAAATGAGTCTTCTTCAGTAATTATTCACTGTAGAATTTCTGGAAAAAGATACAAAGTTAAGAGAATATAACAAAGGGAAAAGCAGCTAGCAGAATACTAGCTAGTGTTTAAGGAATTCTATTCTGGGTATGAGGTAATTTTCAAATTAACTGGATTAAGAGATTCCTGAAGAAGTAATTGCATTATTGCATTAATCCACTGATTCTCCTGGCTGATTGCGCTATTGTATGGTGAGGGCTAGATGAAGGTGGGCCACTAGGGCCAAGCCTTTGGAGGGCACACCTCTCTCTGGCTGTATTCTGATGTCTTCTCAGCTACCATGAAGTAAGCAGATTTGCACCAACACACCCTTTTGCCTTGATGTTCCCACCTTGGAGCTGGCAACTTGGAGTGAAAGTTCTAAAACTATAAATCAAAACAAAACCTTTCTCCTTTAGTTGAGGGCATCAGGTATTTTGTCCCAGCAACTGAAAGCTGACCTATACAAGAAAGGCGGATGAAACAAATTCCTAGAGTTGTGTAATGAGTGAAGTTAATTTTCATGAGGCCCAGCGCTGTTGCTATCATTGTATTTTCTATAAAAAGCTTATCTTAGCCTGTTTTTTGTTTGCAGGTTTTCCCTGAGTTCTGTGAACTTCATCAAGATTTCTATCTTATCACCATTATGACACAAAATTTACATCATAAGCTCAATCTCAACACACTCATCAATATGTCAATAATTTACTCTCACACAGAACTTCCTAATTGCCCTATTAATATAAAAGCCTACATTAATTCTTGTTCATTATTATCCAAGAGAATCTAACACACTTTCTCAAGCTCACTTACCTGGCTCAACAAAGAGTCTCCTAAGTCTCTGGACTACCTCAGGCACATCCATATTCTGTATCAGCCTACATTATATGGGCTGGTAACTATCAGAGGAAAGCCTGGCAGGACTCCTGGGAAGTCAGGGGAATGTGGAATGTCCTCTCATCAGATACACCTTCTAAATATCTTATTAGTAATTAGAACAATGTTAGTTCCAGATAATGAAAAGGAATGGAATATGATGATAGGCTCCAAAGTCAGGTCAAGGTTAAAATACAGGTGTATGTGATTCTTAGGTAGAGAAAAGAGCCCAGACAAATATCCTAAGGCAAGAATATGTAGAGAGAGGTACAGTAGCACAGGGAAGATAGTGTAAAAAAGGGCACAGGGGAGGGATCTGACTTCATTTGAAAAAAGAGCTTTCAGAATGTAAAAAGGAGTGGGTATGCTCCTTCATTAATGAAAGACCACTTTCTCTTCCTTTATAAGCAGAGGGAATTCTTAATATGATGGAAGTTAGGTAGCATGTAATGCAGATATGGGAAGCTATTACAATGATTTTTGTTAGAAATGATCATTAGCTAATTATAACTGGATACTTTCTTTATCCTGCTGTGCCCCTGTCTTCTGGCCTGTACTGTCATTAAATAGTGGGGTGTCCCTTCATGTCTAATATTTAGGTTCTCCTTGTTTCTTCTAATTCTAATTTGTTATGAAAACATATTTCTCCTATCTATGGAGAACTCATAAACTGACTTCATTTTGAACAAATGTTCTCCATTAGTAGAGCCATTTTATTTGAAGTAGTTTTGGAGCAGAGCAATACAAAGAAATTTGCATTGTTGTTTTCAGGACAAGCACCATCAGCATTCTTTGGTAACATCAAAGAAATGGAAATCTTTGGCCTTACTCCAGATATACTAGATCAGAAACTTTTGGTATAAGGCCCGACATCTAGAATTTAACACACCCTCACATCCTAATATTTAAGAACAACTTACTTAGAAGAAGGTTAAGGATGTAACTGTATTTTTTGGTATTTAATATAGAATGACTCAGCATCCTTGTGGATTTTAGCATTATTAACAACAAAATATATTCAGTAGAGGGATTTTTTTATGGAGCAGGATAAAAATATTTGATTAATATTGTATTCAAGGTTACTATGGGAACCCATTTTAAATGTATACAGTAGTCAATCTGACAGTTCTTTTTTTTTTGGTACCAGGGATCAAACTCGGGACCTTGCACTTGCGAGACAGGTGGTGGAACCACTGAGCTACATCCCGGCCCCATCTATTTGACAGTTCTCTAGTTCATGGCTTTCCTATTCTTCATATACACATATGTATGCTTATACAGTTTTTAAACATGAGCGACTAATATAAGCTATAGAGCAACAGATCACTTTACATATTCATCTAGAGTCAGATGGGTAAGGACTGAAAAAAGGTAAAGGGATGTTTCAGATGATTAAGGTCCAAAATGGATAAGTTTGTATGCTGAAGTTTGGACCTGGAGTAACTCTAAAATGCTCAGGTGTTAAAGGTTTTGTTCCCAGCCTGTGGCACTATTAAAGGTGGTACAACCTTTAAGATGTGGAGCCTAGTTGGGGAAAATTAGGCCATTAGGAAAATGCCCTTGAAAGGGGATATGGAGACCCTGGCTCATTTTTCTCTTGCTTTGGCTCTCACCTGCCATGAAGAGAACAGACCTCACCTACCATGGGTTCCCACCTTGATGTACTCTGCCACCATAGGCTCAAAGCAATAAGACCAAGCAATTGTGGATTGAAACTTCTGAAGCTATGCATGAATATAAACCTTTTTTCCTTTAAATTGATTTATCTGAGGTATATATATCCCAGGTCAGAAACCTGACAAGGACAGTGGAGTTAATCAAAAGAGAGATGATTCTCCATGGGACTGACTTAATCAGGTAAAATCCCTCAAAGGAGGGTCTGAGCTCCAGCTGAAGTCAGAAAATCTCCTTCCTGACTGGAGAACATAAACTGCCATTTTGGAAAACACTCAGAGTCAGGAGGTGTGTGCGGCTTCTGGGACCTGCCAGTGGCCTTCCATACTCAAGGGAAAACTTTTCCAATATTTATCACAGAGCTGTAAGAAACAAAGTCAAACAAGCTCTGAAATAACTTGAAGAAGATTCTTTCAGCTCAGAATGAAGGTCAAATGATACCTTGATTACAATCTCCAAGACCCTCAGCAGGTGAGTCAGGTAAGCTATGTCCAAATTTGACCCATAAAAAAATGAAATAATAAACATGTGATTTTTTTTAATAGCAAAAATTTATTGGTGCATTTTAGGCATACATAATTATAACACTCATCATAGATGTAGGTTGTGGTGATTTATTATACAACAATAAAAAGCTAATATATGAGTTCCTCACAGCATCTAAGAATATACGTAGATTTTAAGTATAATCTGTTTGTATAAATTTGGAAATAGAAAAAAAGATATTGCCTGTTTTGTTTGTTTCTATCTTTCCCTCCATTTCATCCTTTCTCTACTTTACACTGGGGCAGGAAAACTGAAACATTTTTTACGGTGGTATTTTAAAATTCTATCAAGATATCAACTTGCTCAGTGAACTAAACAAACACACAGGTGCAAACACACACACACACACACACACACAACAACAACATCAACGACAAACCCAGACTTCCAGGAAAACCTGTCTACTAAAGCCTTCATAACACTTAGAAAACCCCGAGGCCAAAACAAATATTTTCTATTGCCACATACAGACCTTTATGAAAGGTGAATACATAGCCATCAGCTTGGAATTCACACCTAATAAGTTCTGTATTAGAAGAATAAAAATAATCTCACACCAAGGAAAAATGGCCATGAAAGCAGAAACTGGAAGTAGAACATATACATTCAATTTATACTTTCTAACCCTTAGTTCATCCTAAGGTATAAAGGAACAACACAGAGAAACTAATTTTTAAAATATTAGTTTTTCTATTTGTTTTATCATGTAAAATCTTCTTGTCTCAAAATTGCATTTAGAGAAAAATTCTTTTAACATGTCTTTCTTGTTTCTTTTTTGGGGGGGTACCAGGGATCAAACTCAGGACCTTGTGCTTGTGAGGCAGGTGGAGAAAACACTGAGCTAAATTCCCAGCCCTAAACATGTCTTTCTTATTCCCCTAATGAGGCAGTTAAGTCTTCCTGCAATTATTTTTAGAGTTTTGCTGTTAATTATGGAGGGACATGGATGGCCCACTGTAGTAGGGTGTTGGTGAAAATGTAATGAAATTTCCAAAATTTTTAAAATGCCTGGTAAATTTCTTACACTGATCCATAACGTATGTGCTCTTTTAAAAATCTGCATCTTCTGCCTGTCTCCATGAATATAGCTCTATGTCATTTATTATTCTTCCTCTCTTTTGCTGATTTGTTTGTTTCTCTTTGTAATTTTAAGTGTGTCATGTGCCATAATCCTACTGTTGTAGTCTGTATTTATATGTTTCCCTGAAAGTTTCATGTGCTCATAAGTGGAGATTTTGGGAGGTGACTGGATCAGGTGGGTTGTGATACTCATCAGTGGACTATAAACTATTCAGTTAATAGCTGAATGTGATGTTGGGAGATGAAGCCTGTTTAAGGAGGTGGGTCACTGAAGGTGTAGGCTGAGAGAGTGTATCTCCCTCTCTCCTCCCTTAATCTTTCTCTCTTCCTCTCTCTCCATGCCATGAGATGTTTCTCCTCTCCCATGCTCCTCTGCCATGTCAACTTACTTTGGAGTCAGCTGACTATATACTGACCAACAAAATGTGAGCCAAAGTAAACCTCTCTCCTTTTAACTTGTGTCAAGTATTTTGTTCCTGCAACAAGAGCAATGAGAAAATAACTAAGACATCTACTATGCATTCATAAATCTGGACTCTAGAGTTGTACAAATTAAAATTGCACTCTCTCATTTATGTGCTCTAAGCCCATGGATCAGCATCATTTTTAGTCCTTAAATATATGGGATAAAGTCTCTCTAGTAGCTTGGAGATGCAGAGTGGTTAAGTCCTAGTCTAAGTAAAGCATAAATTCATGTTAAGTTCTCTTAAAATTGCAATTTCCTTCCAAAATTTCCAAAAATTCAGGTTTTAGCTGCCAATTCATTGAATTTATATATGTAATAAGAGGAACATATTGCACACGCCTGCAGTTGAGCTCCTTATCCTGTTATTTGTGCTAATAACCCATGTACCCAAGCCAGAATCTTATGTTCATCTTGGAGGTCCAACTGTGTATGTCCTGAACTCAATTTGTCTTGTTTTGTAATTTGTCCAGTACTGTCCCTATGCACATCTCTATACCTTTTGAGTAGCTCATTATTTTGCTTTCCTCTCCCAATCCTTACTCCCTCCTGGGAGTTTAACTTTCACAAATGTCTGATTGACTCTTTTCTGTAAAAGACTTGTGATAATACACAGGCAAAAGAGCAGAATCAAGTGGTTAACACTTTGTCAAACATACTGTATAGTGTTAATGAGTATTTTGTATAGAGAAATTATCTGAGTCTGAACCCAATGATATTTCAAAGAGAATATCATTAAAACAAATATATGTGTTCTAATAGTCTTTGAGCAATTCTCTACACAATTTAAATGCATCATAGAATTATCCAATAATCCTACACCACCTTTAAGGCAGAATAATTACAGTTTCGAGCATGGTCTGAGGAGAAAGCCTGACTTCAGCCTGATTCTCAGCTTTTTTACAAGTAATCTATGTGATCTTAGACATAATTCTTCAGGACATCTGATTTCTCAACTGCATGAGGGAGATAATCATACTTTTATCTACTGGAAGAGGTCAATCTTAAGATGTAATATTCATTCAATTAATCTTAAATATTATATTACTTTTATTATGTAATTCCTGAAAGAGGCATATTTTAAGTAATATGCCTCAAGTTATATGGTCAATATAGTGATATAAACTGGATTAAAATATACATATCTTTTACTTCGTAATACATAATTATAATACTACTTCTTTCTACATTCTGATGGGGATAGAGGTAGAAGTACAAAAATCAAACAATTTTTCCCTTTGTAGTAAAATATATATTTTTCAGATTCTTGACTTTTTGTCAAATCTTTTTTTTTGATCATAAAATTTATGACAAACTGGATTCTTGAACATTGCATTAACATTTTAGAAAACTAAAATAAATTTTTTTGCCTGACATTTCCCTTTATTTCTGGCACCTGAAAAAAAACAAGTGAAAATAGTATTTATTTAGCACCTTTCCTGTCTATTCATCAAATCTAAAAATTTAGCACTCCATGGAGAAATTATTTTGTTATGATATTTTTAGACACTTATTTCATAAAGAAATAGTTCAAGATATGTAGAGAATAATGTGTAATGTTCATTTTTAATTAAATGCTTTATACATATGATTAAAAGATAAGTTTTAAAGTTTAATAAAACTATTTTATAATAATTTAAATTTTAAATAAAAAGATTAGAATTGCAATTCTTTTTATTGAAAGCATTAGCTTTCCTGTTTCAGGGACACAATACACAACTCCCACAATACACAACTCCCACATTCAGTCCATGGGTTGGCTGGCTCCAAGACAGAAACATCATGACAGCAGAGTGAGAAGGAACAAAGATGCTTGGTCCAAAATAGCAGGGGAGCAGAACAGGAGAACAGTGCCAGAGAGGAAGGGGTGAGGGACCAGACACAAAGCAATACCTCCATGACCTATTTAGACACACCCAGAACTGTGGTTCCCCAAATACACTAGGCAAAATGTTGACACTCCACCCTAACTACCAATTGGTCATTTATTTTAAATGTCTTCATTAATTATTATTGCTTTAATACATGATGAAATATTTGAAGAATTATATTACTATTTCTGAAATGCTATCATCATATTGGCAAGAAATATGTAATAAGAATTAACTGTCTAGATTCAGGATAGAAGAGATGAATGAAAATGCTAATTATGCATGACTAAGTGACTAAGTCATAATCTAGGTTTATTGGATAAACTAGAAGTAGGGGGTAAAAAAGAATACACAGTTACTTATGCTCTTATCATATCACAGTGCTGTGCACTCTAATCAGATACCTGGGTAATGGGGAGGTCATCCCTTTCCTGTTACTCTGCCCTTTCCAGATTTATAGTGGACCTGGCAGGTGACAAGATGTACCTAAACCATTCTTTACTAATGGAAGCTTTCATTTCCATGCAGTGGTTCTTTATTTTCCTATGTTCTTTGTTTAAAGTAATGTTTTCATAAATTAGCACCAATATATATTTTCATTTTTAAAGTTTAAGTAACGTGTACAGAATTTAATAAAAATATAAATAAAGGGTTTTTTAATTACTCTTAGTGGAAAACAGCAAAAGCCATAAAAACTAGTTTAAGTAGACTTATCACACTTACTGAGGCAGATCAAAAAAAGTCTGCCTGGGATGAAAAACCAAGGTCAGAAATTTACACAACTAGAAAAACTCCACAATCATTCAGCAGTTGGTGTCCTCAAAAATCTCTGGCCAAAGCAGGAAAAGGTAAGAATCTAAGGAGGAAAAACATTCAATGATTTAACAACCAAAGAAATGACACAACTACTCATATTCTATTGGCAAGTGCTTAAATTTCTTTAAGCTGCTTTCCTTCCTTAACAACTGACTCCATATTTTTAAGTGATGTCTTTGTATTTTTATTTCTTAATTACCTCATTGAGACAATACATAATGCATTTTAATATTGCAAATATAGATTTCAATATCTTTTATCATCTATCCTTCCCATACTGTCATACTATTATATTTATTTGAATAAATAAATGCTCATAAAACACTTTGATACTGGGCTCAGTTTTTTCTTTCTAGAGCCATTTTGTGTGAATAATTTTCCAATATTTCCATTTTATTATTAATATTATTGCCCACATACATACTCTTATTTCAATCCAGGAACATTTTCCCAGAAACTGTCATGCTTTTCCCCTATTCTAAGTCTGTTACTTTACCAAGAAATCTAGAGGCCCTCTTTCCCTTGAACCAATATATATGCTTTTCTTTCCTAGAAACACATCATACCACTATATTTACAAAATCTTTTTTAATATCTGTTGAGATAACCATACTCAGCTTCTAGGTAGAACTCTCTAATTTTGTTCAGGTATTTGGTTTTCATGATCCCTATTCCAGGACCAAGCATTAAATGTTGATTGAATGTTGATTATCAATCATGAAAAATCTCTGCTTGCCAGCAATTATTTTTGATATGTTCAAGTTAAACAGGCTTGGCTTACATGGTAAAATGGAGATGATTACTGGAGATAATATTCTTAAACAGCTGTAAAATTGCAACTCACCTCTTCTTGGCTTTGAGTAATCTCTGAGAACACAGTACACTTTTATGCTTAACCCCTTTGCCAGCCACTGTAAAGAGGAACAAGATAAGAATGGAAAAGTTTCCTGGGATCCTCCTGGCTGTAAATTTGTGATGGGAGACATAGAAAGAGAAACAACACCGATGTATATTTTCCTGTGTATTTTTAAGGTTAGCAAAAATGTTATATTTTACGTGAACAGAGAGGGAATTTGCTTGAATTTATTAACCTGTATTTTCTTCCATTTTGTTTCACTTTTACCTAAGGTTTAAATAGGACACACATGTGTAAATACTAAATAGTTTCTCTAGTGTGAGAAACTGATAGTGTAAACAAGAGTTAAAATGATTAAAATGAATAATTGATAATTTGAAATTGGAAAAAAGGTCCATTAGATATGTTTTTAATACTCTCTTGGATATCAGTAAGCTTTACTGTTACTTAGGTAAATTCAATTCTCACATTTCATAAAGTTTTCACAAAATTTTTTCTCACTTTAATGAAGTACTTCTCTGAAAGTGTTTCCAAAGATAAACCACCTATGGTTGTGTAAGACTGAGGGCCTTACCAAATGCTCTGAGGAGCTGACTGCAGTGAGGATCACCCAGGAGGAAACACACCAGACAGAATTGAGATAGTAAAAAACAGACCTCTATTAGTCTGGCCAGACAGTACCCTCCAAGTGGCAAGCTTAGAGAGGCCCCGAGCTCAGGGGGTTGGAAGGTTTTATAGAGGCTGCAGGGGATCTTAGCAAGCAGAACTACAGAAGTGGAATTTTTGTGGTTAGGGGATGGTTAGGGGAGTTTTCCAGATGTTCTTTACTTAGCTAACAGGATGTTCTTTACATAGAAACAATGGTACATTCCTTGGTGTCTTAACAGATAAACAAGTACATTCTGGAAACTCTGTGTCCTTTAGTGCACCTGAAACCCATAGGGACAAGATGGAGGGCCTGTAACAAGATGGCGTTACTTGTGCTAAGTCTCACCTGGGTCTTACAGTTGCCTGAAAATGTTTATTTTTTCCTGGCATTTAAACTTTTTAGCTGATATTAGAATTATATTTATTAACTTGTATCCATCAACACCTTTATACTATTTCTCCAACATTTTCCCACATCTAAGACTTCACATAAAAATTAGATATTGATATAATTTTAATTTCTTTGCAAGTTGTTGGACTATTTTTAATTTTTAAAAGACATACATTTTCTTTCAGTCTATATACACATTGTTCTTAAATTGTATTTAATTTGAGTAAGGGATTATGTCTGCATGGAGAGTGTAGGGAATTTGTGTTTGTATACTATGATTGTCTTTACCTTTCTGAATCATTTGTAAGTGAAGTATATTTTCTAAACTGGAAAATTATCAGTCATCCAACTATAACTCTACTATATTGACATTTTTCTTTTTTTGAGACTTCAATAAAAATATGATCAGATTTACAGTTTCTGTCCCAAAGTGTAAGGAGTTGAAATCCTCAATCTTATTAACACAACAACCGCCACCACAACAACAAAATGTCTGAAGTGAATGTCAAATAATCTTCTTACTTCTATCTTCATATTAAAGTAAGAGGGAAAACTGCCTTCTAAAAAATGGGTCTGACAGCCAGGTAGGAAATTTACAATGTAATTGACAAAATTTCTAGATATACAATTTATGAAAATCTTGAGAATTAAATAATCATGGGTAGGGGCCAGGGATTTAGCTCAGTGGTTCTGGTGCCTGCCTTGCAAGCACAAGGTCCTGAGTTCAATCCCTGGTACAAAAAAAATAAAAAATCATGGATGCAAGGAACAGGGAAAGGGGATGTTACTAGAATTCCTGCAGTGAGTCCTAGTATCCTGCAAGCCATGGCAGCACAAGGCAAATTAATCAATATACTGATAGAAATGAGATTTACAGAAGAACCTCGCTTTGGGCCTGATCAAAACTGCTCTAGGCAGCAAAGACAAAAGACCTGCAGCTGGTCACACATTTACTCAGTACATTGGCAGTAACAGATGACTCAGAGGGCTGTGATGATAATCCTAGAACAATGAGGAATTTATGCAGATGAAGATCCTCAGTCCTGAGGAACTTATGTTGATTAAGAATTTGTCCATCCCCAGGATGCCTTCAGTTGATGTAATCTTGCCCTGGAGCATCATAGCTTCACAGGACCACTGAGGTGTGTCCAGTAACACTCAACATGCCATACCTGGCCTGTAGGCAGGAAAACTAGGTCTAATTATAATTTTAATTGTAAAATGAGTTTTCCCCAAAATTATGTTGAATTGCTCCCCACATAAAGGCAGGAGGTTTAGCTCTGGAAGTTCCTTTAAAAAGTCTCCAGAGAAAATGAAGACAACTACACAAGCAAGTCAAGAGCACCAGCGAAAAATTTGGCCTCTCACACCTACCATTACAGTAAACAAGAAACTTTACCGATCTCCTAGCAAGACAAACATAAAACTTTATCTTAGTTTTATGAGGATTTATCTTAGTTTCTTTTAGTTTCTTGTCCATCTTCCACCAAAAAGCTACAAGATATACTAAAATACGAAAACCACAACTGAAAGAGATGAAGTTTTCAGAACTATAATGTGATAGGGAAAGGAATGGAAACCATCAGACTGAGAATTTAAAGCAACTATGATCAATTTATCACTGCTGTGCCCCAAATACCCAGGAAAAACAAATGCTTTGGTCACAGTTTCAGAAATTTCAGTCCATTATTGGCTGGCTCCAAGGCAGACACATCATGGTGAAGTGCATGGTGCAGGAAAGCTGCTCACCTCCAGGCAGCCAGGAGCCACAGTGAGAGGGAAAAATTCAGAAAGAAAAGAGCTAGGTGCCATATAACTCTTTAAATGCACAAGTCTCTGATGACCCCCTTTCTCCAGCTAGGTTCCTCCATTCAGCTACAATCTCATCAAGAGGTTAATCCATTAATGAACGTAATCCTTGTATGTTGCAGTCACCTGTTTAGGTCCCACCTCTGAACAATGCCACATTGGGGATCAAGCCCTCAATACAAGAATCTTCAGGAAACATTTCATTTTAATGCATAAAAGTAAAGAATCAAAATTGAAGGTTAAAAAACAAAAATACAATAACAAAATAGAATGAACTTTATATACTTGGAATAAATCCTTCCTAATGGTGGTATGTATTTTTTTCTAATATGTTTTATGAGAAATTCATTATCTATGTTCATGAAAGCTTTTAATCTATGATTTTATTTCACATAATATATTTGTTTGCTTCTGCTGTGATGATAATGCTGACCTGATTGAATGATTTAGGCTAAGAATTAATAAACAGGTTTACTGTTTGCTCTCTCTGTGTCACAGACTCAAACTTCATACAGAGTTTTTATTTTTGTATCTTCTGCTATTTTGTTTCTCTAGAGACCTCTTCTTCAGTAGTTTTTGAGCCATTTAGTTCTTTCAGCTATCATCCTTATTGTTACCTAGGACCCGTATTAATGATGAGGTAATAGGCAAGCCCATAACTAACTTTCAACCTTTTAATGTATTTGTTCCCTTACATTGTAATCTCTATGAGTAACTCTCTGCCTTACTGTCCATTCCCACCCACTTACATAGAAAAGAAAGGCTAGAAAATGATTGCAATAGATATTCCCCTTACCCGAGGTAGGTAAGGCTCTAATAAAAGGTTTTCTTGCGTGCTTCTTCTCTGGTAAGGAAAAAAGCACACTATCTGGCTGTTTTAAATAACTATTTTCTGCTCTCCCTGACAGAAGTGCAAATGTTTTCTCCAATTTTCACTCTGAGAAACTGGGAGGAGTTTTAGAGGAAGGCTGAAGGGTTCCCTATAAGATCCAGACCCTTGGAGGTTTTATCTCTTAATATAATCCATATTCAGCCCCCAGGAAACAAGTACCCTTAAATCCTACCTGTCTGTGACTCCTGCTGCAGCCTCTTTAGTCTCCAAGTGTCTATGATTATTTAATCACCTCTCTTTCCAGTTTTTATTGTAGGAAGTTGACAAGTGACCTCAATTTTCAGATGGACCTAGGAAGAGTTGTTGATTTTCACTCTGTATACCTTTTTTATTGTTTTAAGGATTAAAGTGCCAACTTTCATGCTTTTTTTCTGTTGTACTGCAAACCAGAAATCTGTTTTGGCTTTTAATTATGGCTGAATTCCTTAGATCTCATTGTATTTCTCCATGGATGCAATATTGCTCTGGAGTTGGTAGTTAGTAACCATTTTGAATTCTGATTTCTTTTAGAAGAGATAAGACTCCACTATGCATTAAATTTAATGTGTTCAGGTGATATGCAGGGAGACCTTTGGGGATACATAATTTGATACTACAGTCCTATATTTGATTTCTAACATGCTATTGAAGAGCTATCCATTTCAACTCTTGCAATCTAGTCCTCTGGATAAAGAGAGAGAATAGGGAAAAGAAAAAAAAATGAGCTAAACAATATTCCTTGATCTATTAGAGGGCCATTATCTAAGAAAAGAAAACCACTAACCATGTCTTTTCTATTCTATTTACCATGGATTTCAATCATCTTCCTCCTCATGTAGGTTCATGTTGTGACTATTTCCAGGACACGTTTCTGTTTTCTTTTTGCTAAGGTATTTTATATATGCAAGTTAGAGCTACTAGATTATTTCTTGGTCTTCTGAAATCATAGAAATATCATATAAATTATGATATGCAATGAGAATTGGCAATGCTAGATAATTTATTACCTTCCAAGACTCATATATCTCATTACAAGTGTCAGGGTCAGGGGGCTGAAGGAGTATTTTTGTGGATGAGGTCCTCAGGGAAAGGAAAGCATACAGAGCTGACATCAGCAACAAAACCAGAAGAGCAGTATGTCATTATTTCTTGGCCCTTATGTAAGCCACTACACAGCATTACATCATTGAGTCCTTACATAACTCTGTAACACATACGTGGTATTCTATGCTAAGTCATGCTTACATAGCCATGTCCTGCTATGTGCATGTGCTAGACAGAGAAGTTGTGTCCTTAAGGGTTCTCAGGTGACCCCAGGCTTTGACTCAATCAGAAGGGATTCCCTCCAACAAGACTTTATATGTCCATTTTACTGACTTAAAAATATTTTCTAAGTTGTAGAGTTTTATTTTAAGTTTTATCCTCAGAGTTCTAGAGGATGTTATTTCATTTATGCCTTTTCTTATTGCTTTGAACTACATTCATAAGGAATTTCTCAATTTTTACCTTACACGATGTATTTTGAATTCTTTCATTTTTATTATTTTAGTCAAAAGATTGTTTTTCTCTTGTTGATCTTTCCTTTGTATAATGATTGCAATGTGTCTCAATACACTGGCCAATAGAGTTTTAAAAAAACACTTTTACAGTTATTTTATCTGTTTGAAATTTATAAAATAATGTTTAAAAAACAAATGATAGCCTTTTTCATTCACCTTCATCTCAATACCTCAACTGATATTTATCAAGGTCAGCCTCTACCATTCATGAATTCCTCCCCTGGAACCTAGAAAGTGTCAGTCTACAGACTATGAGATTGCAGGTTTATGAAAGGGTACATTTGGTGGAACACTGATGGTGAATATTAAAATTTGTGTTTCACAGGAAGTACACTTAGAATTGAAGATTTGTCTGCATGGCATTTATTCAAAAGTGCTCTTGGTACCAAAGATTATGCCAAATCTAAGAAAGTAAGATTTAACAGAGAGAAATTATACTGTGATACTGTCACAATAACAGCTTTAGTTACTATTAGAGAGACTTCTAAAGCCATGTGAAATAAAAGTAGATTATGCAAGTCCTTGGTGTCTCAGCTAATGGAGATTTTAGCAACCAACAGCTCTTATTCAATCCCTCTTCTTTATTAGAGCCAGCTAGAAAATATCACCTCAAGAAAAATCACCACTTTTCCCTGGAAGGCCCACAGCAGTTAATGAGTAGCTGTAAAGTGCAACCATGAAGATCTAGGGGAATTAGTTTAGGCCTGTATGGAAACTGCACTTCAGTGTGACATTTCCTTCATTTATTCCTACTTCCTGCTTAATCCCCTGATATCAATCCTGAACTAAATGCTTCAAGAAACTCCACTACTGTCATACTCCATATCAGCATCATCTTCCTAGGGAAGCTCTCACATCATTATGATCTACTTTTAATAGTTTGTCAAACACACTTAATTAAGAAAGTGAATCCACATGTGAAAGTAATGTGTAGCTATATCAACAGTTTTTCCTGAGACCTTTTAGTTTTCCCATGGAAAAAAATGAAATATCCCTGTGACCTTTTCTCTGGATATTAAGGACCATATTCCCAGTCAATGTGCTGGGTGGGAAAATAAGATTAGTGTTCTAGTTGTCCCAGATGCAGACTTTAATCTCACCCACTTATTTTTGGCTTTACCTGTTGTCATGTACTATCTTGTACTGTTTTTTAGCAGAGGTTTCCTTTGGTGGGATTTTTACCCATAAATATGAGAAAGATGGCACTTGTTCTTATAGATATTTTTAAAATACTTATTTTACCCTTTTCTGTCCAATATATAATGCTTCCATGTGTTTAATCTTTTGGTGGCTCAGTAGAGTGGAGTGGTTTTCTTCTCTTCATTTATACCATTTGAGGATTGTATCTTCCCACAGCCCACTCAGATAAACATTAATATAAATTCTATATAAAAATAAATTCTTAGAAGTCTATAAATTCCAATTGAAAATATTCTAAATATATTTTATCTATTTTTAACTACAGATAATATATGTATGTGGAAATGATTTTGAACATATCAACCTCATTGAATAAGGAATAGGTATGAGCTGACAAGAGTAAGAAGAGTATTAGAATTATTTTAACAAATACCACAAAAATAGCATACAATAATTAAAATGAAAGAAAGTAAATTCTAAACAACTTGATGACTTTGCTACTGTTATGGCCATTATATTCAGGTATTGAAAAATAATATTCAGAATCCAAAGTGAATCTTTTCTTATATTTTGGATTTATTTTAAAAATATGATCTTGGGAAATTTCTTGTTTCTTTAAAAAGGAAAATTAGGAATTTTTTGTTTGTTTATTTTTCCAAGCTTTAAATGTTTAATGAAGATATTTGTGGCCATAGGAGTTTAATATCAGTTTAATAGACAGCATCTCAAATGAGATTTAAAATGAAAGTATTAACTTCTCTCAGTACTGTGATCCTGACTCTGGCTTAAAAAATATGCTTTTAAAAATATTTTTATGAATAATTGTTCTCAATTTGCATTTTTATGTCAAAATTTCCATTTGGTATTAGTAATTTTTCTAACATCGTTTCCTGAGATCTAGGAAAAATACACTTTAAAATCCCTGTGTGCTAACTTATTTTAAATAGATTCTTTATTAATGTGAGCTTTTTTCTAATAATTTCTCCCTTATAAGATTCTATGTGTGTGTTGACCATTTCAGATTATTTTTCTTGCTCAAAGATTTGACAGAGTTTAAAATATGAGTTTCCTTGAAGATTCACATTGATATAAAATACAGACATGAAACCAATTAACAGGCAGCCAATGACTGAGCCAATTGATTAAACTAGTGTGATTAGGTGATGATTTATCATTTTGCCAACTATGTCAATTATCAAGAAAAGAAAACAGTAACTTTCCACTTAGAGACATGTTATATTTGAATACATAGTCTAGAGGATATAATGAATTTGTTTTCAGTAGATATAAAATATTTTATTGCTTTTTCTTATATTCTGGATTATTAGGTCACTTCATTTATCCTAATAATGTTTAGAGATTAAACATTACATAAACCATGGCATTCCTCCAATTTATTTGAAAAGACAGAGAGAAAAAAGTTATTAATCCAGTGTGGACAATGTATCTAAAAGTGAACCTTGACTTAGTAGAGTTGTCTTACATGTTTTTTGACATATTAGGTTTTTAACCTGTGCACATGACAATTATAGGATCTTAGAAATAATTGACTCTGATGCTGGCAAAGTAAAAGGGGCCTCAAATTAAGGGGAAAAAAAGAAATGAAATGGCTTATTCACATGTATCAATTCTGTACCACGAATGTAATCATTACATACTAAAAATATGTACTAATAAAAGTTTTTTTATAAAAAAAGAATATGTAAAGTTAAGGACTAATGGTTTTTTAGAAGTAAAATTTCAAATATAAATGTTTCAAATATTCAAAAGCTATAAAGTAGGAAGTCTGTGCTAGAGATAATTAAGTATTTTATTTTAAGCTATATCTAGATATTTTAAATTTTGAAGAATTTTTCCCTTGGGGAATGTCTCCCCTTTTCCTTATTTTACCACACTATTTCCTAGCAGTTTATGCTTAATATCCTCTTCCTATGAAGTCAAAGTGATTCTCGTCTACATTGTACAATTTAATGTTCTTCTGTTCAAAAGTAATTTTTGTTTTTAAACTAAATTGTATCACATCTTGATCCTTTATCAGTGGTAAAGGTATTGCATAATGACTCTGTGCTGTAATTAAGCAAAACCAAGGCTGCATCAATTTTGATGGGAAATAATTAACAATTCTAGAAATCCTTTGGAACATAAAATTCTTTACCAATTTTTCTTTATAAGCTATGAAATAGAAAATTATTTTTCAAATGTCCATTCCATAATATATTATATGCATTTGCTTATTGTAATAATAACGTGGCAAAGATAGACAAGACTTCAGACCTATTGGTAATTTTTTTAGATATTCTCCCTCCTTTCTTTGAAAAATTATCAAATACAAAATACATTGTATTGTCAATGTATTCAAATATTTAAGTTTGTAGTCACTCATAAAATTTTAAAAATACCTATTTCAGAAGATCTGCCATGCTAAGATAGTATTACATTATGTGTAGAATAAGAGTTCTGTATTCCAACATCCATTGATATCTTGATGCAGTTATTGCTGTGGAATTTCATTACCTTACTCAGTTAGGATGACTATAAAAGATGCTTAAGAATTATGGAACAAACAGACAGGTGTTTATAAGTGATAAGAAGAAATGTTAATTGCAGGCTACATACCTGCAGTGTTTTCAAGACAACCATTTGTTTTCATTTCAGCTGTTTCAATTTGAAGCTCAATTAATATGTCTTCTTTCCCTTTTCTCTCTTTAGCACAAGAAATGAAGAACCTGGATTAAGCCCACATAAAATAATTAGCTATGAAACACATAATGAAGAACTCAATAAGAATATTGAGTCTAGATGTAAAGATAAGAATCCTAAAATTCATATGACACTAGAAGAGACCTAGAATACCAAAAGCAGTCCTGGGTAACAAGAGCAGAGAGGAAGGAATCACAATCAAAGACTTGAAGTTATATTACAAAGCTACAGTGATAAAAGCAGTCTGGTGCTGGCACAAAATCAGGTATGATCAATGACACGGAACAGAAAATGCAGAAACAACCCTAAGCATATTCTTCTATTTGCTCTTTGACAACAGAGAGACAAACATACACTGAAGGAGGGAAAACTGGCTACCCACATGCATAATATTGAATCTAAACCTATATCTCTCACCATGTTCTAAACTAAAATTATAATGGGTCAAATAACTAAATATTTAAACAGAGACCACCTGCTGCAAGACAAAATAGGTAAAACTGTTGAAATACTAAGCTTAGGCAAGAACTCTGAACAGAAAGTTACACAGGAAATAATACAACTAATCAATAAATGAAATCATTTCAAGTTAAAAAGCTTCTGCACAGCAAAAGAAATAAGCAAAAGAGTGAAAAAACAACCTACAGAATGGGAAAAACTTTACCAAGTATTTCTCATACAGAGGACTCCTATCTAGAATATATAAAGAACTAAAAATATTACACCCCTTCCAAAATAAAACACCCAATCAAAAAATGGGCATGTAAAATTAATAGACACTTCACAAAAGAAGTATAAATGGCCTACAACTATATGAAGAAGCATTCAACATTGCTGGCCATTAGAAAAATGCAAATTGAAACTGTGAGATTCCATCTTATGCCCCAAAAGAATGGCCATCCTTAGTAAATCAAATAATGTCAAAAGCAGTCCTGGTGGTAGGGATAAAGGAAAATTTCTACGTTTTTGTTGAGAATGCAAACTAATACACCCATTATGGGAATCAGTATGGAAATTCCTCAAGAATGTAAAACTAGAAATTCCAGTTAACTTAGCTTTTCCCCTTCTAGATGTTTTTCTGAAAGAGTTAAAGAGGTCACATCGCAGTGACACATGCATACCAATGTTTATAGCAGCACAATTCATAATTTTCAAATCTCAGAAGCAGTGTATATTTCCTTCAACAGGTAAATGGAAAAAGGAAATATGTGGAGTACTACCCTGCCATACAGAAAGATAACGTGAGTCTTTTATAGAAAAATGAATTCATGAAATCATAATATTAAGTAAAATAAATCAGACACACAGCTGAAATATTGCATGGTTTGTCTTATATGAGAAACCCAAATTACAAAAAGCAAAGAAAAGATGGATAATAGAAGTAGGGAGACAGACCTTTTGCTAATGGTAAAAGTTTAGAGAGAGGGAAGAGAGGAGGGGGGGAAAGGGATAAAAAAGAAATAAGATGTGTTATGTATATGCATTAACTCCACACAAGAAATGTAAGCATTATTTACAGCAAACAAAAGATCTTATAAGAAAACCAGAATAGGAATAGAGACACTCCTAACTTTGGCTGGAAGTGATAAAAGACTTTATTGGAAAAGCAAAGAATTTATCTACACTATCTTCTGAACCTTTTGTGTATGACAATTATGTAAAATATGTTTTTCTTATGATTGGTGCTCTTTTACCAAAACTACATAGATTTAAATTATATCCAAGGAGTTACAAATTTGGGGACACACAAATATATGTGTTTTCTATCATATGTGCACTCTATAACTTATTTTACAAGAATTATCTATGAAATTTAAAAAATACCCCCAAAATCCAAAATTTTCAAAACCTTTACAGCACAGTACCTAAGTTTTCCTTTATGTTGAATGTTTTGTGAGTTACCCTAGAGGCTGCATGTTTAAGCTAATGGCTGAAAGTCATATGTAGTTAGATATCTGTTGCCTTGTCATTGGGGGTTGTGCTGCCTCGAAACTCTTCTTCCACAGATTGGCTGTGCTTTCAGTGGATGACTTCTGCAATCTTTATCCCTGCTCTGACAGAGCAGGCATGTAAATCAAGTCTTTCTGTCTGTTTCTCTTTCACATTGGGCTTTTAATTCATTGTGATAAATTTTGTCTTTCAAGTCATGCCAGCCCTACTGGGATTGATGTGCTTTTCATCTGTCATTCTCTTCACACTGTTTGATTAAATTGGTTCTCCTGCTTTCAGGGAGACAGGCTAAAAAGCCTGAGAGGCCATTTCTAACTCAAATGTGTAATTCAACTTTTTTACTATCTGAATTTTAGTCATTAGCCTGGGTTTGGATACAAAGGAATTGCTGTAATCTGTAAATGTGTCCTTTAACACCCTTTGAAGACAAGAATTTTAAATGAATTGCCACAGTTTATTGTCACAGTAGTTTAACATGGACTAGGAAAATGCATGTTTTGAGAAGAGACTTTGCATTTCAGTATTTTTCTTTAAAACAAAATCAGATACAATATTAAAAATCAGATAAATATGAACATGCTTCAACAAAGGTATAAAGAAAGCCATTAGTGTTAGGATAGCATGAGTAGATAGTAGTATATACAATAGTGTAGAATTTTGGAGGTGGTGAATATCCGGGAAACTGTAACAATTGTAGATGCAGTTATATTAAAAAATCATGAAATTTCATGATTTCTCATCGATAAAAAGTTTTAATACTCCCAGTTCTCTAGAAACAATGCTATGCTATCCCCATCTTTACCTACAACACCTGGATCATGTAGTTTAATTTTCTTTAGAGGTAAATTTAAAAATTGTCACTGATTATGGCACTGAAATATCACTCCACAAACAGAAAGTACTCTATAATTCATTTCTGTTTGAGCCAAATTATTTGAAATATATATAATATCGATGCTTCATATTGGACTCAAGTTTAGTAAAAACGATTTTCTGGATCTTGCTTGAAATTTTCAATTTCTATTGGGGATGAAAATGTATAGTCTGACTGCTACCCTATAAAACCTCAAGCTTAAGAGACATCCATCTTAATAACTTTAATAATAATAGTACTGAAGAATACTCTCGATAATCAGCATCCATCTACACTCAGGATCATTTGGTGCAAAGGACCCATGCACATTTCCAGTTAACCAGATAACTTATCATCTTCAGAGAGCTGTTTGTCTCAATCTTAGGTATTAGTAGTGAGAAACTGGATTTCTAAGAGCTTTTGAAGGAGTAAATCATCAAGCAATTATGTATAGAAATATATATACAGTGATGTGTTAGTAATTTTTTTCTTAAATTATTTTATTGGTACATTTTAGCTATACAAAACATTTACATTTCTCATTGGGAACTTGTACCTCTACATGATGCATCTTGGTTCTTATTTTTTCCCCATTCCTAGCCCTCCCTTCACTCCCTCCACCCTTCCCTATTTACAAAGACTTTATTTCCATTTTTTCCATTTCTCATCATTTTTTCCTTTCCCTTCTTTCCTTTCCCCTGCCCTCCCACTACCCCTACCCCTTTGGACCTTTTCTTCCTATTTTACATTATTGATTATTCATTCTAATCATTGATACATTTTAGGTATACAATATAATGACATTCATCATTGGAAATTTGCACCTTTACATAGTCTCTCTTGGTTCTTATTTTTCACCCTTGCCCAGCCCTCCCTTCAACCCCTCCAGTCCTCCCTATTTACAAAGATTTTGTTCCTATTTTTCCATTTTCTCATATTAACCCCAATCCCTTCTATCCTTTCCCCTAGCCCTCCCACTTCCTTCCCCTTTGCCCCTTTTCTTCCTATTTCATTTTACCTATTATACATTTAGTCCTTATTTACACTTTCAGTTTCTCACACCAGAGAAACTATTCGGTATTTAGAGACATTTATAGCTAAGTGGATGCACATTGAGGTGATACTCTTATGTGCTAGCAATGTTTAGTCACCAGTTCTCTAAAAAGCTTACTATGTATACATGCACATAAACTGATTATAAACTTTATTGGTATATGAGGTATATAATGTCAATTTTGAAAATAAATATGCAGTATATTTATTACAAATTCCATATAGTTCAGCAATTCTCACAAAATACTTTTATTGATTTTCCCTATCTGTAGCCTAAACAAGGTGGTAATGTATGAAATAGTATACTTTGAATATAAAAGTTGGTTGCTATTTTCATTTATATTCATAAGTAAGACATGAAAGAGAAACAAGGGAGTTATACATTAGAATTTCAGTTCTACAATAATATAAATGTCTTATTTGGTGCATCTTAGATTACTTTCTAGATATCTGAATCTTATTTCCATAATTTTTAGCCTTTTCATAAATAATCACTGTAGCTCCACTTTAATCTGCATTTTTTATTCACTACTATATTTTATCTAGGTAATAAAAACAATAAATAATTCTTATTTATATTTTGATATCTTTGATATAAATATTCCCACTATATTTGATTGAAAGCTGGTAAATTGACACTTTTAAATGGTGACTTGTGAAGAGGTGCTAAAGCATACTGTTACATGTTTCCATTATCCAGATATGATCGCCATGTATATCCTAAAAAAGAGTATGGTATAGAAGAAAGATATTAAAATAAGTAGTTTGTAATGACCTTTGTCCATTCATTTTAAAAATAATTCAAATGGTATATTTTCACAATTTAATTTTTAATAATAATATTAATTGACCAATTGTTTACAAAATTTCTGAAAATCTAACACTTTTCTCTCAGATCTGCCAAATGCCAGCACCAAATCTCCATTGAATACACATAGCTAATTTTCAGAAATGATAATAGAGAAATTCCTGGTGAGAGAAGGTCTATAAGGCTAGTGAGTTCAAACAAGAGAGGAATCAGCTATAAACACAACCAAATTCTCAAAGCAAGTAGGCATCTATCTTACATTATGTCAATAGCAGGCAAGTAAGCACTCTCCAACATCCTAAACTTATCTTGCTCTCCCACCTTCCTCACCAGCTAGAAACCTAAGCTCAGATGGAAGAAGAGTGGAAAACTCTTAACAGGGAAGGGAAGGAAGTATAAAACCACCAGAGTTCTTTCCACCTAATGCAGATTCATCACTACCAAATGAGTGGACAGCTGTTAGCTTTAAATTAAGTTTAGCATTTTGATTATTACATAGGACTGGATACATAAATTTCTAATGCTAAAAACTATTTGCTCATTGTATTTGACTGCTTTTTGTTGGTGGGACCAAATAGCCAACACCCACAACTTAAAGGAGGAAAAAGTTTACTTGATTTGCAGTCTCAGGGGTTTGAGTTCATGATCCACTTGCTTCAGGAACATCATGTTGGAAGGGAGTGGCAGAGGAAAGCTGCTTAAGTTATAGTGTCTGGGAAGCAGCAAGCAAGAAGACAGCACCTGAGAAGTAGGGACAAGGGACCAGATATACCCCAAGGTCACACCACCGTGAGCCACCCAGGCACACCCAGAAATGTGCTTTACTCATGCTCTGGCTGGCTCCAAAACCAGCCAGGTTGACAATTCACCTCAACCATCATACTCATTACAGTGAACTAAGTAATTTATATTTCCTAAGAGATATTTAAAGAATGATTATCTTTATAATCTTGAATTTTAAAAAGGGTAGACATAAGAAAATATCATAAATAATATTTGTTTTGATTACATCAAATGTAAATATAATCTTTAATAATTGATAGCAATACATTTTAATATTCAGAATTAATCGTATCTCATATTAAAATTATTTCTACGGTAATTATATCTACAGTAAAGACATAAAAGTACCTGAATTCTTCTGTTTTAAAGGGTAAAATACTGAATATTTGAAATGTTTTGACAACCTTTCTAAATTATGCTGATTAATTGATTTAAAACAATGCAATCAAATAGCTTACTATATTTATGCCTTTTAAATGATAAGACTTATGGCATAAAAGAAAATTACAAGTAATTGAGTTCAAATATGTTTCAAGATACATTTGGGATGAAGAGAAAGAATCCTTATACTTTGTAAAGTCGTTAGGTCTAAGTAATCTGGGTTAACATTTTAGTTTTCTGTTTCTTCATAGCTTGCCTCTGGATACTCTAATAAACTTTAAAGCTCACCAATAAATGTGCCATTAAACACCTGTGTGTGCTTTAGAAAACATATGTAAAGAGAAATAAAATGAATTAAATAAATGAATAATAGAAGAAAGTTCTTTTTAGGATCATCCCACTCAATTACTTTATATGCATAATTTACATGTGCAGTTCCCCAAGTTAAAAGAAACAATTTTTTTTATTCTAACATTCAGATATCTCTCAAAAGTCAATAATTTGTCAATATTTATACCGAATACAAGTTAGGTATATTCTCAAGAATGTGATTTCACAATTTTTCTGCCTATACAAAAATCTTAATAAAGCTAATGAATGCCATATTTAACCATAATTATAAGGTAATTATGCTTGCAAATTATTATAATCTTAATACACATGGGTGAATTTGAAAAACATTGTTACTACTTTACTATCATTTTGCTGATGATAGTAGAAACTGTTCATTTGGGCTGCTGTAACAAAATGACGTGTGGGGACCAGAAAATCAACAGAAGTATACTTGCTAATGGTTCTGGAATTTGTGAAGTTCAAATTACTGTAGATTAAACATCCAATGAGTTCTCACTCTTTGGTTCATAGAAGAGTTTTCATTGAAGAATGCCTTAGCTATTTCTTGAGTTTCTTTAATAGGAGTATTAATCTCAACTTTTTGTTTCTGCTGTTATAATCTAATCAACTCTCAAAGGCGACAATTATGATGTCATCACATTGGGTTAGTGTTTCAACTTATGAATTTAGGAAAGTTAGAAAAGTTATTATTCAGTTAATTTCAGAGACATCTTCCTCAAATATCAAAGAGTATTCTTTCCCCCCCCCATTAACTTTATTGGTACATTTTAGGTATAATATACAGTTACATTTATCATTGGGATCTTGTACCTTTACATGAGTCTCTTGGCTCTTTTTTTTTTCCCCTTCCCTTGCCCTCCCTACACCCCCTACACCCTTCCCTATTTACAAAGACCTTGTGTCCATTTTTTTCCTCTTCTCATATTTTTTTCCTTTCCGTTTTTTTCCCTTCCCCTTCCCCTCCCAATTCCCCTGCTCTTTTTGACCTTTTCTTCCTGTTACACAATGTCAGTTATACATTTTTTAAATTACAATATTAAGATCTAGGAGACATTACCACAGATTTTACAGAATTTAAAAG
>NW_004624751.1:19039806-19054848 GCF_000247695.1 Heterocephalus glaber
GTGATGGGACTGGCTCACCTTCTTGGCCCTAGGAGCCTGGGATGGCAACGGGGGAGCTTCCTTCTGGGTGCTGGGACCAGCTCACCTTTTGGGCCCTAGGAGCCTGGGATGGAGGTGGGGATCTTCCTTCCGGGTGCTGGGACCGGCTCTCAAATAGTATTCTTAATCCATTTGTAGAAAACAATAGATATAACATAGATGTAAAAAATATTTGTATACATAATTATCTTCATTTTTTTGTGGAAAACTGAGCATTTAATGTGGTTCAGTGTGTATGTAACACTAAGTAAATTAGAAATCATTATTTAAGATAAATCTATATAATATATTCAGATAAATAGAATTATTAGAAATATGATTTAGGTATATTTGTATATCATATTAAATATTTTGTACTACAAACATGATGTTCCATGATTATCACTATGTGTTGAAAGATTTGTCAATTAAAAATAACAGTAAAACAAATGAATATTATCATTCTAGGACATTGTAAACATTTGTTACATAATTTATCTTGTATATATAATAGCAATTATCAGCTATACAACCATTATTATATTAGTTTATGTGAGCTTCTAAAGCCTTCAAATTCACATGAAGACTAAGATATATAACTAGAAATAAAAAGTGTGCAATAAAAATTTAAATTAATTGCAATTTAATGTGTTTACCAGTTGAGATAAATGTGTTACTGTAATTGTTTGCTATTTTCTTGCTGAGACCTTTGAATTATTAATATAACTAGTTATGAATGAATTATCACAAGAAAAGGATGTGAAAACGAGCCATTATCCCTAAAATTATGATTTTCTACCATAATTACTATACTGTTTCCTTATATTTATTAATGAGTCATTATCACTTCTAATCCTTTAGAAATTAGATATAAACTGAGAAGCATAGAGACATTGGAGTACTCCAGGTGATATTCACCTGTAAATTATTTCTACAGATTAAAGTAGATATTAATTTAAATTTTGCATTTTACAGTTTGTTTTTAGAGTGCATGCCACAGCCAGAAACCCACAAAAGCAAGACAATATTATTTTATCATTATTTTAAAGATTATCATCATAAGACACAAAAATAATTGATTGTCATACTGCCTTGGATCTACACTTAATTTTTCCTGTCTTTTGGATTTGCCTTTTGATTCACTGTTATGTGCACATAGATAGAATTATAAAGTAAGAAATATGCTCTAGCCTTTGACATAAATTAATGACAGGGAAATAATAAAATGAATATGAACTTGAGCTAACGAGGCAGACAGCAATTTGGGCCAAAATCCTGATTACATGACATTTCAAGAGTGTGGTATTAAATAATCCCTCAAAACACTTTGCACCCCAAATCTTCACCTGGAAAATTAATAGCTACATTTTAATTAATTACACATTAACTGGTAAAATCTAGGCTTTCAGTAACTTCTCTTTCTGTCTGATGGACTCATTTTGCAGGGTAGATAAATCATGTAACTCTAATGTAAATGGGATTTTCTTAGAATTGAAAAATGAGGTTTTCTTTCTTTAAGCCCTAAAATAAGTTTTGAAGATCAATTTACAAAAAAATGGCAAATAGTAAATTGTACATTGGGTGAATATATCTTTGATAGATAGGTTAATACAATAGAAGGTGAAAAAACTCAGGATGAAAACAGAAATTTTTACCCTAGTACAATAAAATGTGAAAAAGTCTCATTTTAAAGGCCACTACATACCATGAAAAATTATTTTCTATAAATTATAGATAATAATTGTGTGATCTTAAATTATTGTTGTAAGAAAAAAGTATGTTATGAAGAGTATATTTATGTATATATTTATTTGTTTTATGTTTTTTATTTTAGATTTTGGTGTTTATGGGCAAAAATGAAAATTATGTGTTATGGGGAATGTTGAATGATATAATTGATTAAATGTATAAAGGACATTTGAAAAAAATACCTAAAAGAATACATTTTCTGTAGAAGTAAAATCAAATGTAGAAAAGCTACAAAGCTGGTAAGTTGACAATGGGAAATATTTTACAATAGACACTATGTAGTAAAATGTGGATTTTAGAACATATTCTGAACCTCAGTTTATTTAGAAGTAGGTATCGATTTCACTCACTATTAACTACTTATTGCTATGATTAAAAATAATACTAAGTTTACAAATTACTCATCATATTATAAAAATATTAAAGGATAGCATAAATACCATTATAAAAGATAATAGCAGAAAATCAATGTTGCACATTTTTAGTATTTATAATCCAATTAATTTCAAAGATTTTCACATAATATCTGTGATACAAAGCAATATTTAAATTAATGGCTTTTACATGAAAATTTATGTTCTATTAAAAAGCTTTTTCTTTCCATCTTGTGACATTATGTTAAAATGGATAGTGTAGAAATGAGATTTGGGCAGAAGAGAGAAATATGCATCAGAGAACTGAAAACAGAATTAATATTCTAGAGAATAAACCACCAGATATTACATTTTCTACAAAAGTATCAAGATAAAAGGTTCTAGAACAATTGCACACTTATAATCAAATGGAATTGGACCATTACTTAACAACATGCATAAAATTTAACTCAAGAACTAAATGAAAGAGTTAAAATTACAAAACTGCTAGAGGAAAAGTATAATGATAGATTTTTACAGCCTTGAATAAGGCAAAGGATTACTGGCTCTGACAACTAAAACATCAACAACAAAAATGAAAAAAAGTATATTAAAATTCATGCAAATGTACACTTCTGTATTTCAAAGGAAAATGACTGGAAAGTATAACAAAAAGAAAACCCATTTAAAATTGAGCAAAGAGTCTAAATAGATATTTCTCCAAGATTCAAAAAGGCCAATAAGCACATGAAAAGATGGTAGACTTTATTAATCATCAGGAAAATGTAAATGAAAACACAATGAAACCCTATTTTACAACCACTAGAATGGCTAGACTGAATAAGCAGGTGTTATCAAATGTTGATGAGAATTACTGATGACAATGTAAATGTTACAGCCACTTTTGAAAGAAAATCTGGCACATCCATAATTAAAGGTAGAGTTAATATATAACCTAGTAATTTGACTCCTAGTTATACACCTAAGAAAAAAAGAACTTATGCTATGCAAAAAATGTTGGACAAAATTTTTGTGGTCGTATTACCTGTAAATGCCTAAAAGAGCAAGTGATCCAAATATTCTTTAATGGAAAATATGTAACCAAAATCTGGTATATCTATTCAATGGAATAATAAATTATTGGTCAAAGATACAAAATAATATTTAGATAGGAGTCATAATTTCAAGAGATCTATTGTGTAACATAGTGATCATCGTTAGTTATGATATAGACTTGAAAATGTTATCAGAATGAATGTCAAGTGGTACTACCATCAAAGGTATAACTATGCAAAGTAATACATATGTTAACTAGCTAGATTTAACCATTCCACAATGTTTGTGTAGATATCTAGATACATATCAAAATATCATGATGTATGTGATAAACACAATTTTATCTATTAATAGTTTAATGAAAAACATTGAAAATTTAAAGGAAAAAAATGGTATGTAGTACTAATACATTCTGTGGCTTTCATGAACCTCAAGCTTCATGCTGAGTGCAAGAAGCTCATCACAAAAGTTCATATATTTTGATTTGATTTATTAGAAGGTCTGGAATGAGGTGGAATATGAAAATCTATAGAGATGAATGGTAACTTAGCGATGAACTTAGAGAGTCTTGGAAAATAGGGAACTGATTATCTTAAAGTTTTGAAGTTTATTTTGAAAGGTAATAAAAATGTTCTAAAATTGTGATAACAGTTGCCTATAATTGTAAATACATTAAAAATATTAAATTGGGCATTTTAAATGAGTGAATTGTAAAAAATATGAATTGTATCTCAAGCTATTTTAAAAGAGAAAGGGAAAGTGTACAGATAAAAATTTTAAATGTGTTTGCTCACAAACACCACATAGCACACTTGATTTAATTCTCTTGCATTTGTATCACAGAGTGGCAAGAGTGTAGTATTATTTTTAGTTTTGTCTTC
Organism: Heterocephalus glaber; assembly: GCF_000247695.1. The sequence continues at coordinate 19,043,864 of NW_004624751.1, forward strand.
AGCACTCTAAAAATATCTAATTTCCATCAATTCTTGTGAAGTGTGATATTGCTTTACCATGATATATTTTGATCAAATTAACTGCGATGTGATTTCTATCTAGTATAAATAGTTTAGAAGTAAGATATTTTGAGAACTAAAAATGCCAGGGTAGTGAATTCCCTAAAGGCATGCATTTTAGGATTAGATTTTGGCTACTTATTTGACCTTGAACAAGCTTCTTAAATTCTGTGGATGTGATTTTCCATATATGTAAATGGAACATAATATGACCAACTATCAAGATAAATAATAAGTTAATACATGTAAAGCATTTCAAAGAAGGCCCATCAAATAGCAAACAATCAGTAAGTACTATATATTACTAAATTATCTGTCTATGAGAAAAAGGAAAGGTATTCTTTGGTCGTATTAGTAAATTTCTTTAATGAAGGATATTAAAGCCTTATGTTATTTTCCCAGGACTTGTCTTCACCTAGGTACATAGAAAATACAACCCTCCAACTAATTTTCTGGCCTCTACAAATTCTCAGAAATCAGTTCCTAGATTTTGTGACTATCTTTTTATTCTAGTTTTTAAAAATAACATAAGATTTACCCTCTGAAGGTAAACCTGAGTATATATTACACTATTACTAACCACATGAACAAGGTTTCACAGAAATCTCCAAAACTTTTCCATCTTGCAAGACTGAAATTCTACCCATTGAATAACAGTTGTTCCATTTGTCCTCTCTTAACCCCCTGGCAAGCATCATGTCACATTTTACTGTCTTTTGGACCTTAGGGTCATTTGGTTTCCACTGACTCTTGTGAGGTGTGACTTTACCATGGTCTCAGGAAACTAAGTAAACACTGATATGGTTGCTACATCCAATCTTTAAGTAGACAGCAAATATAAAATTTGAAAAATTCTAATTATCCATGTTAATAGTTAATAATAATAATATATGAAAATGCAAAGAAAAAGTTTAGCAATGAAGTTTCAAAGCAAGCTAGACTGTAGGGCAGAATTTCTAGTCAGGCTGCCATGCTTTGAGGTAGGCAGTCTGAAACCAAAATCTTTGTAGGGCATGAAACACCAATTCATCCACTGTTGTATACGGCAGTAATCATCTGTAAATTTTAGTAAAATCTTAGAATATTGCTAAAGCCTGCATATCAAATAGACCATGAAGAAGCAACTACTTCCAAACATTCTTCTTCCTCAGCCTTTTAACTCCAATTATTGTGCCCTTATTCTTTCTGAATATAAGGCTCAAGCCCACTCCAGGGCACTTGTTTCAGGTCTTTTTACTGTTTCAGATATTGTCTTGTAATATATCTGTATCACTAATTCCCTCATATCTTTATGTCTTTCAGTCTTGCTCGAAGTCCAACGTCTCAGTAATAACTAGCTTGCCAATACTGTTTGATAATACAACTGTCCCTACCATCCACAAAGTGCTGATAGTTCCTTACAATCCACAAAGTGCTGGTACTATTTATGCCATTATTCAGTCATCTAAGTTAAGTGCTTGTAATGGAAAATATAGCAACTCTTTTAATGTGTTTAAATTTCTTGAAGTGTTGTAGTTTAGGTACACTATAGCAGAGCACATAAACTTCACTATTTAGAGAGCAGTGCAAAAGACAATAGATTTGTAATATTTTTTCATATCAGTGATCACTTTAAAATAAGTAATCCAATCATTTAGCTTCATTTTGATGTCAGTTAAAATGGTATAATAAGTGGAACAGATTGTTCTGTGCAAAGCTCCTAAAAGCTCCAAAAGCATTGGATCTGATTCTTGAGTGAATAGTAGTAGTTTTATATCTATGGAAGAAACAAGGGGTTTAAGCACTTTAGTTGGCAGAAATAGTAAATCTAGAAAATGAGAAGCAAGTTCCATTTTGTCAGAAATTGAAAGCAATATTGATATATCATGAACATAAGTCATGAATGTCATTTTATAACAGAATAGGGAAACTAATGTCGACCATCATTGCAAAAATATCCCATTATTGAATATACTATATTGTAATATAGTATTTTCTATATTTTATGTGTTCAACTATTTTCTATATGCAAGTATTTATGCCATTACTTAGTCATCTAAGTTAAATGCTTGTAATAGAAAATATAGCAACTCCTTTAATCTCTTTAAATTTCTTGATGTGTCATTGTTTAGGTACACTGTAGCAGAGCCATATACTTAGCTCTTCAGAGTGCAGTGCAAAAGACAAGAGATGTGTAAGTAGGTTTAGGGAGGTGCACTGGAGAGGACATTCCTCATTTGAAAGAAAATAGCTACAAAGCATTCCAGCTGGCCATTTACTAGTACTTTTGCCAAAACTTCTACTTTATAGTAAAGTATGGACATATGAAGTATTTATATAAAATATTTTGATATTTACTTTTGGAAAACTCATTATTTGTGAGACATTTTTGTCCTCTGGGTTGTTAATTGCCATCCTTAATATGTGTAAAAAATATGATAGCTATTTAGTATTGTATCACTTGAACCATACAAGATTAGTCACAAATGTTACAGCTAATTGTCATAGTGATGTTATTTTATCATGAAATTTCTTGATTCAATCACATAGCTAAATAAGAGTATCTCACTTTATTTTTTATTAAGTTTATTGGTACTATTTAGATATACATAATGATCACATTCATCCTAGGGACTTTGTACCTGTACGTAATATGTCTTGATTCCTCTTTTTTTCCCATTCCCTTCCTTCCCTTCAACCCCTCTTCCCTTCCTTATTTACAAAGTTTTATTTCCATTTTATCCTTTTTTTTCTCATTGTTTTCTTTTCCCTTCTTTCCTTCTCCCCCTCCCCTCCACCCATTTACCCTTTCTTTTTGAACAATTTCTTCCTATTTCACAATATCTATTATACATTTTGGTTCTTATTTACAGTTTCAGTTTCTCACACTAGAGAGACAATGCAATATTTTTACATGTGTGTCTGATTCATTTCACTTTAAGAGTATAGTCTTAAGGTGTATCCATTTGCCTAGAAATGTCTTAAGTTTATCCTTTTTCATAGCTGAGTGGTACTCCATTGTATAAGAAAACCACATCTTTTTTATTCATTTATTGGTTGATGGGAATTTGGGTTGTTTCCAACATTAACTATTAAAAAATGTGCTGCTATAAATATGAGTGTACATATATTTCTCTGGTATGATGCTCTTAATTCTTTTGGGAAGATAATCAGAAGGAGACTATCTGGGTCTAATGAGACCTCTAATCCTAGTTTTTTGAGGAATATCTACAATGATTTCCACAGTGGCTGCACCAGTCTACACTCCCACCAACAGTGGAGAAGTTTCCTTTTTCCTCACATCCCAACCAGGGTGTGTTGTTGGTTGATTTCTAGTAATCTAAAAAAAAAGAGATTGAGGAGGATATCAGAAGATGAAAAGACATCCCTTGCCCTTTGGTAGGAAGAACCAACATAGTGAAAATGACCATACTTCCAAAATTGTTATACAGATTTAATGCAATCCCAATCAAATTACCATTAGCATACCTCACAGAACTATAGAAAATATTATTAAAATTTATTTGGAACCAGAAGAGACCTAGAATCACAAGAACAATTTTGGGCAACAAAGGTGAGGCAGGGGGGCATCAGAATCCCTAACTTGAAATTATACCACAAAGCTAAGTCATATTACTGATACAAAATGCACAAAGATGTACACATATATACATACACATACATACATATGTGCAGTGTAAGGATGAATCCTCTAAGTAGTTTTGTGTTAGAGCGATTTTACCTTGTATGGTTTCATAATGGATGGACTCATAAATTCAATTTATTTTTGGTAAAGAATACAAAGTGATCTCATCTTACAATTTCTTTATACTTTAATTCACAATGTTAACTGTTTTAAAATACTGTATATTTTTATCAGAATTTTTCCTTTTCTAAAAAATATGTATGTTATCAATGATAATATTTAAGTAATTGAAAACATGGTTAAAATATATGACTACATCTTAATTTAATTTTTTTTTTTGGTACTGGAGATCGAACTCAGGACCCTGAGCCTATAAGGCAGGTGGCAGAACCACTGAGCCAAACCCCTGGCCCAAAATCATTTTTCAAAAACATAAAACTCTTTTCTTTTTTACCACTTCCCTCCTCTCCATTACCAGTAAACAGGTAAGAGCAGCAGGATATTCAGAGATAAATGTTGATTAGAGTAGCTTGGAGAAAATGCACTTTAGAACAACACTTTCCTTACCCTCTTTCCTAAATATGCAATAGCATAGACAATCTTCCCAACACAAAATCAGTTCCCTTGAGGCAAATAACAGTCATATGACAATACAATTATTCTCAGCAGGATAACAGATAATTGGGATATGCATAGAGATTACTTTTATCACTTTCTCTGCTGTTTACAGTCTTTTTATATTTGCTCTGAGTCACAATACCTCACAGAATCCCTTTTTAGCAATCAGAATAGCTTTGCACAAGGTGTTTCTGTGCTCCAATTTAAGAACTTATCAGGTGAACCAAAGAATATGAAAATAAAATAGAATGTAGAATTCTATCCCTCCCTTGACAACTAAAAATATACCTTATAGTGCACATCCAATCACTTTATAAAAATATGTTTTTCTCAAAGGAAAAATGACAAGGTAATTTAAAATATACTGTGTCATCTGGCTGCAGCTGTGACATGTGGAGATGTTTTAAATCATCATTCCTATCCTCACGACAAGAATTATCTGGGCAAACAAATAATAAATGGCTTTTTTTTTAACTCCCACTAGAGAACTGAGGGTGAAGAACAAACTATCATTCAAAATCTGTAAAATCAGGCAAAATCAGAGATTGACAGCTGAGGTATATTTTTTTTTCAGAGAGAGAGAGAGAAAGAGAATAAATGAATGAACCAGGGGATGTTACTCAGACAGAGTACCTGCCTAGGTTGCATGAAGCCCTGTGTTTAATAAAATTTAAAAAATGAAAATTGAGCCTTTCTTATATTTTTACTGCACTGTGTGTTCTATTATTGCTTGTAAATATGTATGAACCATGCTACCTGTCAGGAACAAATTTTGACATATTATTTTGAGTACAGTATTATGAAAGAATTATCTAACATCTTAAACACATGTCCTACAATGTGTCTTCACTTGCAATAATAGTATGATACACATCTACTATTTTACTTCATCCAAAATTTGAGTTATAAAATTTTCACATAAAGTTCCACAGAAGGAGTCTTTAAATTTAATCCAACAACAATCTGTGAAAAGTCCTTAAGAATTTAACACGTTGAACAGATTTGATTCCAGTTTCAGTGCTTCCATTCCTTATTGAAAGAAGATTTTTAAATTTGCTATTTTATTTATTGCTAAGATTAACAAACAGTTTGAGTAGTTAATTATTTTGAAGAAAAATATTTTATACTTGTCTAAAAATTTATACACTATATACTTATCATCATATAGAGTACTCAAGTAGAGAAATTATTTAAAAGCTTGCTGCAAAATTTTAGAACAAATGGCTTAATGCTATAAATTAATGCTATCCAAAATGAAAAAGAATTGCTTGTCTTGGCAAAAATTAGTCATATTTGCCTTAAATGTTTATGTCAGAAACAGAAAAGCATAATTTGCATTGGCTTTCAATGCCTCCAGATATTTTAACTGTATTTGTATATCTACTTCAAATTTTATGAATACATTTTCTGTCTAATAACATCATTACACCAGTTGGCTCATTTTAAGGTACTTTTTTTTGGTACCAGGGATCGAACTCAACCTTGCACTGAAGAGGTAGGCACGGTGCCACTGAGCTAAATCCCCAGCCCAATCTAACATAATTATTGCAAAGAATCTTTACATGTATACAAAAAGTAGTTAATAAACTAGTTAAAAATACGGAGTATTATGGAAGTTGTAAGTACAAATTATTTTCAAGTTATGCATTCTGTCACCTCTTATATTTCAGACCAGGACAGAAAAAACCCTTTGATGTTTTAAAAATTATTCTCATTTTTCTTTTTTTAGTCAATGATTCCTTAATATGCCCAAGTCATTTGTATAGATAAAAACTTCCTTTTTTCCACAACCAATGCAGCCAGAGTATCAGAATGATAAAAATACCTGAATATTAAAAGTGTTTCTTTCCCAGCCTTGGTTGACAGAGATTGCCAAACTTCATTATTGATCAATTTTAGGACAGAAAGCCTTTCTTTTTAACTGAAAGAGACAAGTACAAAACAGGTAGAGTAAAGGACAATTTTTGCAAAACAGTAAAAAAGAAAGCAAGTACACATTTTCTTTCTACTCTCTCATTTTCCATTGCTAAATGTTAATTTCTTTTCTTGTAGTCAGTCCTAGAAAAGAGAAAAATAGCATTGAACTTTAGTAGTGGAAACAGATTTTTAGCTTAGAAGAATAATCATGTATAGTTTGCATATGTGTGTAATGTATGAATACCAATATGTGTATAGTTACGGGCATTTTCTTGGGCTGCTCCACTGTCTTTCTTCCTGGATTCTGCTGTGAAACTGGCTGACACTTTCAAGGTCATGAGGGATCTCAAATTGTTGTTTGGTTTGCTGATTCAAAAGAAAAAATAACACAAACAATGACATTTCTGTGGCAACTGCAGGTATTTATCTTATTGCCTCTTTTCCAGTAGATAATAGGAAAGAATATATGCTATTGGATCTTTTCAAAACGATTTCCTTTTATTAGTTTTGACAAATAGGTCTCAATGAGCAGCAAACCATGTGACATTCTATAATTTTTCTTTTATTAGTGTACTGAAATCAGTGATAAATTAATGTGAAAGATTTTTTGAATTTGTAAAATAAACCAACAATAACTTTCTATGCTAATGGATATTTGTGCTAATGCTACATTAAAGAATATCCATTGTGAGTTTTCTTTTTTCCTTATTTAAATTTTGTGACATCCACTTAAATTTTCAGTGAATGCAGTCATTCCATAATCAGTCAACTAATTTGGGCCACATGAAATATAAAGATAGCTCCAGATTATCTGCTTCCAAAACACATATACACTTATAGGCATGTACAATAAAAGATGCATGTCACTAAAAATTTTGACAGAAATGAAAATCATATATGCATGGCAGAACTCCAGCTATAACTACATGTAAAAGCAGTAGATGTATTCTTTTACAACCTTTAAAGTCCAGTGGTTAATGGCAAATGAACATATATATTCTATTAGTCATTGTGATTAACCAGTTCATCTACTACCTTGAAAGGATGTGATTTTTTAGAAAAGTGTCTATAAATTCTTTTCCTCTATATTTGAAGTCTCATTAGTTTTCTCCATTGGAGAATGTAAATATCATCCTACTGGCAAGCAATTTTGTTTTACTTTTGCAATAAATTTTAGGAGGAATTAGACTGATTTAGACATTAAGGTGCAAAACATAGGAACATAATCTTCAACAGACCCAAATTTAGAGATTCAACCTTTCTAGATTTTTGTGCAACCAAAATCTACACTTCTCACTTTTTCTGTAATCAGAAAAACAAGGAGATTGTATACATAGAGAACAATAATTGTTTTAAGAATATAAATCACATACATCAATCATCACATTTCACTGGTGAGATATGAGGCCCATGGTTATAGGTAACTAAATATAAGGAAGGACCTCAAATGTGGTCTCTATGATCTACTTATTCAATGTAAGCGCTGTGTGTGTGTGTACATGCATATGTACAGAGGAGGGAGTTACCACAAAAATAAAGGTGTGGTAAGCATTTTCTGTCAAATTATTTAGATAACATCCCAAAATGACACCTGACACTACATATGTATGTTCATATGAAAGTGTTAAAACCGTGATGAATAGGAAAATAATAATTTCACAAAAAGATTTAAAAGGAGCTATTATTTTCATTTACTTACAGTTTATATCTAATATATAAATGAATCTAAATACAGAAAATATAAAATGTAGACCTCCTAAAATTCTTCCATTTACCCATCTCTTCCTTTAAAGATAATCTCTAATTTTTTCTACAAATATGTACATGAATTGAGAGTTAATCTTAGGTCATTTTCCTCTGTATTTTTTTTTAATTCCAATATTGGTACATTTTAGGTATACAATACATTTACATTTATCATTGGGTGCTTGTACCTGTACATGACGTATCTTAGTTCTTATTTTTTTCCCCATTACCTGTGCGCCCTTCACCCCCTCCACCCTTCCCTATTTACATATAATTCGTTTCTATTTTTTTTCTTTTCTCATAATTTTTCCTTTCCCTTCTTCCCTTTCCCATTCCCCTCCCACCACTCCTACACCGTTGGACCTTTTCCTATTTCAAATTATCAATCATTCATTTAAATCATTTTAGTCCTTATTTACACTTTCAGTTTCTCACACTAGAGAAACGATTCGGTGTTTACACGTGTGTCCTATTTATTTCACTTAAGAATATGGCCTCAATATGCATCCACTTAGCTATAAATGTCTCTACTTTCTCATTCTTTATGGCTGAGTAATACACCATTTTATAAAAAACCACATCTTCTTTATCCAGTTTCCAGTTGATGGGCACTTGGGCTGCTGCCAAGCTTTAGCTATTACAAAATGTGCCGCTATAAATATGGGTGCACATATATTGCTGTGGTATGATACTTTTAACTCTTTGGGAAAGATACCAAGCAGGGGAATAGCTAAGACAAATGGGACCTCTAGTCCTGTTCTTTGTGGTATCTCCGTACTGATTTCAGCAGTAGTTGCACCAGTCTGCACTCCCACCAACAATGGAGAAGGGTTCCTTTCTTCCCACACCCCCGCCAGCATTTGTTATTGGTTAATTTCTTGATAGCAGCCATTCTTTGTGGGGTGAGGTGGAATCTTAGCATTGTTTTCATCTGCATCTCTCAAATGACCAGTGGTGTTGAACATTTTTTCATATATTTATTTGCTGCTTTTATTTCTTTGTCTGAGAAATGTCTTTTCATTTCAAATGCCCATTTTTGAATTGGGTCTTTGAATTTTGGGCATCTGATTTTTTTCAATTCTTTATATATTCTAGATAGTAGACCTTTGTCTACGGTACAGCTACTAAAAATTTTTTCCCAAATTGTAGGTTGTCTCTTAGCTCTGATGGTGGTTTCTCCTGCAGTGCAGAAGCATTTTAATAAGATGAGATCCCCGTTGCTGATTCTTTGTGCTATTTCCCGTGCTACTGAGGTTTTATTCATAAAGTCTTTTCCAATGACAATGTCTTCAAGAATTCTACCTGACTTGTCTTCCAGCAAGTTTAGTGTTTCTGTCTTAATATTTAGATCTTTAATCCACTTCGATCTTAGTTTAGTCCTTGGTGATAGATATGGGTCTAGTTTTAATCTCTGGAAGACTGAAATCCAGTTTTTCCAACACCATTTATTAAAGAGGCTATCTTTCCTCCAATGAGGGTGGTTGGCTCCTTTGTCAAAGATGAAGTGGCTGAGTATGTCTGCAGTTGTTTCTGCATCTTCTAATCTATTCCACTGATCCTCGAGTCTGTTTCTTTGCCAGTACCATGCTGTTTTTATCACAGTAGCTTTGTAGTATAGTTTCAAGTTGGGGATTATGATACCCCCTGCCATGTCTCTGTTGCCTAGAATTGCTTTTGCTATTCTAGGTTTCTTCTGGTTCCAAATTAATTTTTGGATTGTTTTCTCTAGTTCTGTGAAGTATGTTGTTGGAATTTGAATTGGCATTGCATTAAATCAATATAGCACTTTTGGAAGTATGGCCAATTTCATTATATTGGCTCTCCCAACCCAGGAACAAGGGATGTCTTTCCATTTTCTTATATTCTCCTTGATCTCCTTTTTCAAAGTGCTATAGTTTTCAGTGTAGAGGTCTTTTGCTTCCTTGTCAGGTTGATTCGTAGATATTTCATTTTTTTGAATCCTATTGTAAAAGGATTTGTTTCCCTGATTTCTCTCTCAATGAGTCTGCTCTTTTTGTATAAGAAGGCTATTGTTTTTTGAGTGTTGACCTTATATCCAGCTACTCTACTGAATCTGTCAATTAGGTCCAGAAGACTTTTGACTGAGTTTTTTGGGTCTTCTATGTAAAGTATCATATTTTCATCAAATAGTGACAGTTTAAATTCTTCCTTTCTTATCTTTATTCCTTTTATTTCTTTCTCTTTTCTAATTGCTGTGACTAATGTTTCCAGAATTATGTTGAACAGGAATGGTGATAGTGGCCATCCTTGTCTTGTTCCTGATTTCAGCGTGAAAGTTTTCAGTTTTTGACCATTTAGTATGATGTTGGCTGTTGGTTTTTCATAAATAGCCTTAATCAGGTTAAGATAAAGACCTTCTATTCCAATTTTCTGTAGGGTTTTTATCATGAATGGGTATTGGATTTTGTCCAATGACTTTTCTGCACCTATTGAGATGATTATATGGATTTTGTCCTTGACTCTGTTAATATAGTGTATTACATTTATTGGTATACAAATGTGGAGCCATCCTTGCATCCCTGGGATAAATCTGACTTTGTCAGAGTATATGATCTTCTTGATGACCCTCTGTATTCTGTTTGCCAGTATCTTGTTGAGGATTTTTGCATCTATGTTCATTAGGGAGGTTGGCCTGTAGTTCTCTTTTTGGGTTTGGTCTTTCCCTGGTTTTGGAATCAAAGCAACACTTGCATCCAGGAATGAATTTGGAAGCCTAGCTTCCCTTTCAATTTCCTCAATGAGTTTAAAGAGTAATGGTGATAGTTCTTCTTTAAATGTCTTGTAGAATTCAGCAGTGAAGGCATCAGGACCTGGGCTTTTCTTTTTTGGTAAATTTTTATTACATTTTCAATTTCATTCATTGTAATTGGGGTGTTTAGAATTTCTATATCTTCTTCATTTAATTTTGGCAATTTGTATGTATCTAGGAATCTGTCCATTTCTTCTGTGTTTTCCATTTATTAGAGTACAGGTTCTCAACGTAGGTATTGATGATCCT
>NW_004624751.1:19055893-19078273 GCF_000247695.1 Heterocephalus glaber
TTACTTTCAGTCTATGAATTTCCTTGTGAGTTAGGTGTGTTTCTTGTATGCAGCATATTGCTGGATATTGCTTCTTAATCCATTCTGTCAGTCTATTTCTTTTGATTGGTGAACTGAGGCCATTAACATTGAGAGTTATAATTGATAGATGTCGATTCATCCTTGTCATGATATTTTACTGTGGTTGGCTCTTTTATTTCTTATTTTTCCCCCTTTCCCTTTAGTGTCTTACCTTGCCTGGTGGCTTCCCTCTATTGAGCCTCATGGCGTTGTGACCTTCATTGTCTTTTTCTAGGACATTGCCTAGCATTGTTTGGAGTGCTGGTTTGGTGTTCATGAAATTTTTCTGGTGTTCTTTGTCATGGAAGTATCTAATTTCCCCATCGATTTTGAAAGATAATTTTGCAGAATACAACAGTCTAGGTTGGAAGTTATTTTCTTTTAGGGCTTGAAATTCTTCACTCCAGTCTCTCCTTGATTTACGGGTTTGTGTTGAGAAGTCTGTTGTGATTCTGATGGGCTTTACTTTGTAGGTGATTTGTTTATTTTCTCTAATCTCCTGTAGGATTTTGTTCTGTTGGGTTTCTTGGATGTCGACTATTATATGTCTGGGTGTACATGTTTTTTGTTCATGGCTAGGTGGAGTTCTATATGCCTCACTTATCTGTGTGTCCAGTTATTTACCTCTGTCTGGGAAGTTTTCTACTATTACTTCTGTGAACAGTTTTTTATGTCAATTGTACTTTCTTCTGTTTTTGCGTGGACTCCTATTGATCTTATATTATTCTTCTTTGCATCACCTAGCAGCTGCTGGATTGATTTCTCATGGTCCCTTACTATTTTTAGGAAATCTCTGTTTTCATGGACCTTCACTGCAATCCTGTCTTCTATATCTGATATTCTGTCTTCAGATTCTCTTAATCTGCTCTGCATGATTTCAATGGAGTTTTTAATCTCCTGAATATCTGTTTGAATCTGTTTCATGGATTCCATTTCTTTTTTATATTGGGTGATCATGGTTAACATTTCTTTCTTATGCTGGGTATTCATGGCTTCCAGCATATTTCTGAGCACATCCATTTTTTTATCTGTTTCTGTTCTAGAGCCTCTACTCATGTCTTTCACTCTGGTCATCATCTCTGTAGTTATCAGGGATATTATTTCTGTTTTAAATTTTTCTAGAGCCTCATTCATCTTTCTTGTTACTTCCTGTGCTACCATTTCAGGGTGTCCAGGTGGTTGATTATCATACTTTTCCACCTCATTTCCCCCAGAATTTGTCTTTGGTGGTGTGGAAGTCGCCTTTCTTAAATGTCTTCTCATTTTTGTTTTTGGTACTGTCCTTGGTTTAGTTCCTGGATTGATACTTTGAAGTTGCTTATTTTAAGTATCTTTGTTGATGTATTTAGAGCCCTTATGAAATGATTACTTCTCAGAGGTGTCTTCCAGATAAAGCTGGTCTTTAGGTTTTGAGTCTCTAATGGCTCTGAGACTGTCTCATTTTCATTGTACCAGGAAGGACAATTGATTAGATCAATCACAACATCTTGGCCCAGGAGATACAATTAGCAACACAATAGCATCAAGTACCTCTTAGAAAATGACAATTTGTGGTAGTTATTAATCTATCCTCTTTAACTGTGTGAATTAAATCAAAATCAAGGACCAACTCAACATATGTTTATAGTGAATAAACTCTTCAATATAGCAAATTTACTCTTTGGAATGGGTAGTTAGAAGGAGTTGGGGAGGGAGAGATAGGTACATAGAAGGATAGGGGAAGGTTAGCATTGAGGCCAGAGGACACAGATGAGAGAAGGAAAGAGAAGAAAAGAAAAATAAAGAAGAAATACAAATTACGGCCCGAACTAGAACACAAATGGAGATGAAGAATCATGTGGGACAGCAAGGGAGTGAGGGGGAGAGAGAGAGAAAGGAAAGTGAAAAGAAAGAAAAAAGAGAAAAATAAAAATGTTAAAAGAGTAGAAAAAGAAAGAAAACAAATTAACAATAAGAGTAAAAAAAATAGTACTAATTTTGAAAATAACAAATAAAAGATAAAAATGAAGGGACTCCTTCAGGGTATGTATCTTCTGTCACAATAGATAACATGGGCAGCAGTGTGCAGTTATAAGTCAATGAATTTCAGTAAGCAGCCACAAACCCATCAGATTCAGGCAGATTTCTGGCTGCAGGTCCCAAATTGAGCTCCATGTCCTCCTACAGGGTTGCTATGTGCAAGGTTCTATTGTGGGTTCTAGCTGCCTTTCCACTGAAGATAGTCCAGGTTCTAATGGGAGGTGATGATCCCTCTAACTTACCATGTATGGTGTCTTCATTGGAGAAATTCTTTTCACTTTTCCAGTGGGCTTCAGTTATCATCAGAGAGCCTGAGAGAGGCCCTCTCTCTCTTGTTCACTTCTGTATCTCAGGACAATGGCATTTATGCCCCTCTGTGCCTCTGTAGTGTGGAACCAGGTAGCTGCACAGCCAAAAAACCAGAGGTGGTCGGGGGTTGGGGGTAGGGGGGCTCTGTTCCATGTGCCATGGGGCTCTACAGGAGGTTGGTGGGTGTGCCTGGTGGGTCCTTACCAGCTCTTGGTCACAGGTAGGCATAGCCAGCCAGTCAGAGCTGTGCTCAGTCAGTCCTGGGAGCTCTGTTGGTGCAGTTCTGCCCCTCCTCTATATTTTTTAATTAATATTATATTAGTAATTATTCAGATAAGAATGTGAAGTTTTCATACATTTATTTTCACAGTTTGTATAGATTGACACAACCCTGTATTTATTTTTGTCTGTAAACATTATGTATCCATCTATATGAGAGGAACAAAAATTTTACCAACTTAAAGGATGCATAAAGATGTGCTAATTATGTATAGCATAATCAGTGACAAGCAGTAAATTAATGTCCCATGTATTTTCTGTTATTAGTAGTGGACTTGCTGTGTCACTGTGTGTGTTTATTTTGATTTTACTGCTAAATTTCTGCCCTCATGTATTCTGTAATTCACTATACATGGGAGTGACTATTTTCATAAATAAAAAACAAAACACATTTTCAGTTTTTTTCACCCAAGTATGTGGGTGAAATTTTTATTTCAGTGTTGATTTCATTTATATTATCTTACTATAACAGAGAAGAAACATAAATTGTCATAAAATACACAATTTCCTCTTTGTTATTTTTCTTTTAATTTCAATGATTATAATTGCTTCCAGATTTAATTGGGTTAGTTTTTTGAGATTATTAGTCAGACAATAGCAGCTTATATATGAGATTTTACTTCTATAGCTGCTAAAGGTATGTCAGTCAAGACCTGTGGTACAATTAGGCAAAAATCACCAGATTTTTGAAGCACATAAGAAATTACCCTTAAGTAGGAAAGAATAGTAAAGTACTACACTGACCATATTTAAGCATTTAATTAAACATTTTTAAAACTCACTTTTATATTATTTTATAACTAAAATGATTCTTTTACTGTCAATTGCGATACAAAATGAAATGGCTTGACAATGTGCTCACCTTAAGAACATAAAACTACAGTTAGTCTCCCATTATCCATGGGTTCCATATATGGAAAACTAATCAATCTTGGACCAAAAATATCTGGAAAACATGTCTGTACCAAACGGACTTACTTTCTTTACACTAAAAATAATTACCACATAGTATTTACATTTATTAGGTATTACAAATAATCTAAAGTTGCCTTAAAGTACATAAGGGGTGTATGTACATTGTATGCAAGTTCTATGCCATTTTATACAAGGGACTTGAAGATACAAAGGGATCGTGAAAGAGTCCTTTTGCCCCAGATACTGAAGAGTCCTTTTGCCCCAGATACTGAAGAATCACTGTATTGTGGAGAATCAAGACAGGGATATCTGTTTAATTTCCTAGTTTCTTTGTTCAGATTACAAATTAAGTTGACATAAGGCAAATTAACAAAATATAAATAACTATAATTATATAATCATTACACAAGAGTCCCACAAAAACATGAAACTCAAGGAAGGACCAAAAACTGAACCTGATATAGAGTCTTGTGCTACAGAAAGGAATAGGGAACAGATCTTCCAAAGGTGGAACAGACAAATGATTTGATGATAGAGGGAAGAAACATATGAGGGAATAGAGTTTGCCTGGTTGTGTAGGTGAAATTTCTCAGGTGATAAAGTGCATTTTAGAACAGCTTTCTTCCTGGTGTACATTCCTTTACTGTTAAAAATTTCCACTAAAGAAGAAACTTTTCTTTACCAAAAGTGAGTTTTGTATTTTATTTCAGAAAATAAGAGAATGTGAAGAACTGTTTCCATGTTGGCTGATTTTCAATTTCTTGTAGCTCAGAGTCATCCGTGTGCCCTGGTGGGATATTTGGGGGTAATATAGTCTTAACCTCTCAGTATCATTTATCAAAGTGATATTTTATATAATTTACTGACAGTGACATCAAATATAAAATGTTAGAAATTGTGTGGATAAAAGATCCAGTTCATGAGTGTAACTTGGTCTCCTAAGTATGATCCTCACCTCTAAAGAATGACAAGATGTGTGGCTGTTTTTATCCCCGACATTGTGTATTTGGATTATATGGAATACAGGTGACCATGATATTTTGTTGTTGTTGCTGCTTGAGGACAAGTGCTTATTTTTCTTAGAAAAACAAAAGCATGACATTTGAGATCTCAATCGTATACATGACATAATTTAATTTTCTTACATAATACAAGGCCTTCCTTTAAAAAGCAACAAATACACATTTTTTTAAATAATGACAGAATGTGATGTGAACATATCTTCATCTTAAGTGAGCCTTCTTAGCAATATAGCTCTGGTATTTTTCCCTCATTGTATTATTTCTGAATTGTAAAAAGAGAATGTGTACAGCTACATTTCTCAGGAATCCAAGGAGGGTGAGGAAGTTCAGAGAACACTGCTCTGGACCCCCGCTGTCAAGAAAGTGCCCAGCAGGATTGTTTAGGTGTTATTTTTCTTCACTATCCTTGTGATCTTTTCCAAAGTTTAGTTCTATGATGGCTTATCCACCGAGAACATATCCTCAAGGACTATACTTTATCAGCCCCCAGTACTTTACTTTATAATCTAATATTCTTAAATTTCCCAAAATACTTGGGGCATTTAGCATCCTACAGCCAAAATCACTTTGAGAAGGTATTTGTAAACATTTTTCCCCTTTTCTCTCTCTCTCTCTCTTCCTTCCTTTCTTTCCTTCTCCCCACCCTCCCTTCCATCTACTGATTTATAAGGTTTTGGACTTTATTTCTGTATCTTATTGCTTAGTGGTTTTTTGTTGTTTTTTTGTTTTGGTACCAGGGATAGAACTTGGGACCTTGCCTTTGTGAGGCAGGTGGTAGCACCACTGAGCTAAACCCCTGGCCCTCTTATTGCTTAGTTTTATCTTTGTTTTCTTAATGTGGTATCATTCTGCTCACCTTTGGTGGTTGAAAAACAAATGTTATGTCTTTCTATGAGAGAAAAATTTGAGAAATTAAAGAACATACATTTTAAAACTTCAAGTATTTTAACTATTTAGAAGATAATTCTGAAATTACTGGTTTCTTTACCTAGGAATTATAATCTCAGCATTACTATTCTTTTTACAAAATTTAGTTAAAATAATTTTTTAAAGGGAGCAATTATTTCTCATAGTGCTGTGGGGATAAAAAGTAAGGTATTTCACTTCCCCTTCTGGGTGTTGAAGGATTTTGTTTTAGGATGATGTCCTTTCTAACAAAGGGCTTATCAGAAAGAAAAAGGTGCAATAAATTCATTTAACCAAAGTTTCACACAACCTAGGAAATTTCAAAAAATGAAGATTAACAACTCAGAAAAAACTAATTTACTGTTAGGTCCAATGAAGAATTGATTGTCATATGAAAGTTTGATTGAACTATTGGTAGTAAACTGGGAGGAAATTCACAAGGCCTGTTTTTTCAGAGTCCTGTTGGCCTCTGACTATAGGGCAAGACTGCTCTGGAATAATGGTCTTATGACCTCCTTTTGAGGAAGTAGGTCAATTTCTTTACCACTATTCCTTGGCAGGGAGGGGGATGGGGGCACAAAGAGCAACATTCATTCCTCTGCAGTTTTCTTATGTGTGAAGTTGCTACATTTTGGGGTATCTTGTTCTGAGCTCAGAGAATATCAACCAAGGAGGGTTCTGGTATAGGCTAATATGAGCATTTCTCTGTCCAATGGATCCAAGAGTGAAGGGGAGGAGCAGCTACTTTAATGTTCAAGGAGGCGAGGGATCATTTGCAATTTTTCAGAAGCATAATATGTTACTTAGTAAGGTGTTCCAAATTATAATTTTTTTAAAATTTCCTATAACTTAAATATGATCTTAAACTTACATTTAATCCAAAATAGCAACTTAGAGAATCAATGAATTGGAATTTACTGTAATTAAGAGGGTTTTCTAAAAGTCAAGTTCAAGATTTAGAATGTTAGTCCAATCTTTCACATGTGAGAATAGATCTCATTACATGTTTTACCTGCTAGTCACCTTCTGCTTGAAGTATATCATCTATTTTATTTCTTGACATTGAGAACTATTTTCATTTTCCATTGCCAGGAAGAGACTGGAGTCAAACTTTTAAAAATATATTCATGCAGTGATAGCCAAAGATACTGAAGATGGCTTTGGTCTTTTTTCAATCCCCCTGTAAGACTTCTTAATTTAAAATTCCAGTATTTTTTCAATTAGAAGTCCAATAATGTTTAACCCTGAGAGATTTTTGGTGTACTTAATTTTTTTGTTATTATCTTAAATTGAAAACTTTAAGTGTTTCAGACTAAACAGGAGCCAGTTAATTCAGATGCTTCAGCTGATATTGCTTCTTTCTCCTCACTTACCCCATGCAGTCACTTCAGGCAGTTCGTGGCTAATCCTAAATAAGAAGGTCCATGCACCTACTGTTCTCTGGTATTCTTATTCTACAGCAACCTAAGCAGATTTTATCATGTCTCACTGTTGTAACCAGTTCTTAAACAATTAGATCACCATATCTTTCCTGACATCTCCGTTGAACTTTCTCCATGATACTTTCTATTTGAGGATGTCAATTATTTTTTAACTTAGTGGTATGAAATTATAATAATGAATATTTTGGTAATATATCAACTTAAAAAGTTGCCTTCTTATTTTGAAAACAAATGACAATATACCCAATGTTTTGATTATGGGTTAAATCGCTGCTATTCTTAACAAATTCTTGTATATAGATATTTTGTATAAAGTCTGTTTTGTTATTCAGGTATAAACCTTTTAGGTCAAGAATGAATTGCTAGATCCTGTTTTTAAAAAGTAACACTGTTCTGAGTCACACCAAACCTTTTCACATATTTTCAAACAGAATTGACAATAAAAGAAAATCTTGAAAAATACATGGCTGTGGTAAGAGGGAACTTGTGACAAGACCATCAGTGTTTGTTCAGTTCCTTAGGAAAGAAGATGAAAGAGAACCATCATGTCAAGATATATCATGTTTACTCTGAAAATAGAGAGCTGGTTTTTCTTGTGAAATGTATTCCATTTAATTGATTTTAAGGACTCTTGAGAAACAAAATGATTTAAGGTAATTGCTGCATGAATTTTCATGAATAAAACTCCAATTGAAGTTTATCATACCTTTGTTAAATGATTACTTTCACCAGAAAAAAATCAAAGTGATTGCTCATGTAGTATAATCCTATCTTGCACAGAAAAGGACTGAATCAAAAAGACTGGGAAGTTTATGGAGAAGTATTTTGTTATTTTACTTAATCATAAAAATGCTCATCAATTTAATTTCCTGATGCTAGTATTCATGAAGCCTTATTTCAAATTTATGTACTTCATATTTTAATAAGTAACTTTATCAAGAGAAAGTGAATTATATAAAATACTACAAAGTATGACATAAATTAAATATGTTCAATGAAAATCAATTAATTTTGAGGTTTATAAATAAAATTTATTGTACACTTAATAATTATTAGCAGGTCATGGGTAGCACACACCTGCAATCTTAATACTTTGCAAGGCTAAGGTGAGAAGATACCAACATTGAGTTCTAACATGGCAATTTAGTAACTTAAAACTTATCTCAAAATAAAAAACTTTAAAAGCACAGGAAATTATCTCAGTGCAACATTCAATCTCTGTGCCAAATTATTACAAAATATTTATTTTTTACATGGGTTTTGAAGAAATTAAATTTCAAAAATTATTTTTAAAAACCTTAATTTGGGAAATGTTTCTAAATCATTTTAGTCTCATGGTTATATGACTCAAATTCTGTTAATAGTAAATGTCTTACTACTTATATTCGTTTCCCCATTGCTGGGACAAAATATCTGCGACCTATTACTTAAATGAAGAAATAGTATGTTTGGCTCACAGTTTCAAAGATTCAGTCCATGGTTGGGTGGTTCCAATACAAGAATATCATGTTGGAAGCACATGGCAGAACAAAGATGCTCCTTTCATGGCAGCTAGATGGCAAAACACAGAGGAAACATACCAGGGAGGAAGGTGCAGGGGCAAGTTGTATTCCCCAAGGTCACATGCTTATAACACACCCAGATTCACTCAGAGTGAGTTTAATAATCTCCTGGATGTCTCTTAAGCCAGTCAAGTTGAAAATCAGGTTAACTGTCATCACACTACTCTTCATTTTATAGATAGATAGATAGATAGATAGATAGATAGATAGATAGATAGATATAGATAGATGCACTAAAATGTTATTCTGTAATAGCTTTTTATTGAAAGTTAAGTAATTATGTTTTCTTAATTACATGACTCAAAACGTCATTTTTAACATTTTAGAGTAAAATAAATAGACAGTATTTTGAAGCTTTAATCACACATTTTATTTAAACCACATTTAACTACTTTATAATATAATACAGCAAAAGTAAAAAAAATTCCTTATCTTCTCTACCATTAGGAACAGGGTGGGGTTAAAGACTTGTGCATATAAATATCATGATTAAAGTGGAATTCCACTAACAAAGGTGCCCCATTTGGCTCTTTCTCAATTGACTATTGCTTTAACATCCTTAGTTTGGGAAGCAAAGGTAACCTGTAATGTATCCTGGGATGAAGAAATACTAAATAGAAATGTTATCATGTGATGTAGATATTATAATGCCAGCTCAGTTTAGTGAGGGAGCTAAGGCATTAAATATATTGAACACATTTCTATCTATACATGATGTCAGAATTTATTGTGTACCAAGACATTTAATCATGTTTACCTCAGTGAATATTCTAAATGTCTTAGGTTGAGACCAAGGAAATCACAAGTTCTATGGTGATTAGTGTTTTCTTATTGGCATTGGAATCCACACTGGGAATTGGTGGAACACCCATCTGGGTGTATTTGGTGAGGTCATAAATGTGTTCCCTCATGTCTCTGTCTAGTGCCTCTCCCATTCCTTTCTGGCACTGTCCCTCGCCTCTGCTTCCCACTTGTCACGAACTTAGCAACATTGCTCTGACATGCATTTCCACTATGATGTTTCTGCCTTGGAACCTGCCAACCATAGATTTCATCCCCTAAAAATGCTTCACATATGACCTAAATTAAAACTTTCCTCATTGTGGGTCAGGTATTGTGTCTAGCAATGGGAAAGTTGACAAATACAGAGAAGTGATATCAGTGAAGTGGGGTCATTGATTTGACTGTACCTGATTGCATAGTTTAGCAGTCTTTGGAGCTGGTTTATGGGAAGAGTTTCTGTTCAGAATTTAGAAGACCAGAAGGCTGATAAGAATGAACATGGCAAAGAACAGGCTCAGGTTGTTTTGGTTGATTTCAAGAACTTCATTGATAGTTACACTAGAGGTTGTGTATGTATACTCTGATAGAAATTTTTTCTACATTTTTGTCTATGCCCTGAGACTTTGAAGAAGGCTAAGAACAAGGGAAATAAATGAATTAATCTGGTGGAGGAAATTTCAAGAACCCTAATATTCAGGATTAAGCATGGGCACTTCCACCTACTTTATGATAGATTTATAGAAGAATCAGGGTCAAAAGCCAGAGCAGAAAATTTTGAAAAACTTAAACTTGGCCTACAGGTAACTATGATGTTTCACAGGGACAAAAAAAAAAAGATGCCCAGCAAAGATAACTAAGCAATCAACATAAGCCACCCTTTTCAAACTCAAAGTGTAAACATTTTATTTGAAAATACAATTCCTGGCCCCTCTGCCTGAGAAAGGATTCCAAGTGGATTGGTTCCCTGGGATTTATTTCAGTCTGTTCAGCCATCTGGGCAATCAGAGGGTGCTGCATCCATGGTCCAAGGGGCATTGACTACTACAACCCTGACAGTACACCTTGGCATCTTCCACATAATTCTGGTTTTAATAGCTTACAGAATGGAAGAGTTTTGGAGTTAGGGACATTTCCAACCAAATCAAAGGAAGGCCTGAGAGCCAGACAAGCAGTGCTTGAAACAGTAGTTCATAAAACTATAGAAATGAATCTGAAGGTGTAGTGGACACCATGGGAAGTCTGATATGCCAGGAACAAGGAACATCTGTGGAGGGAAGCTGCAGGCCAGGTGTGTAGACAGCTCAAAATAAATGGTCAGCAGCAAGGCCATAGAAGTGAGTCTATCCAAGATATTTGGAACTCACAGTTTACAACTACATACTCTAAATTCAGGATATGGAGTAACTAGACTTAATGTTTGTCCTGACACATTTCTGTTTTGCTTTGGTATCATTCTTTTCTATCCCCTTATGCCTCCTTTTAGTAAAAAAAATATTTACTCTGTGCTATGGTAACTGGGAATTATGTAACTTCTAAAAATGTTTACAGATGTTCACAACTAAGAGTTTGCCTTAAGTCTCAGTAGAGACTTTGACTTGAATTTCTGAAAAATACTAGAATTGTTGAGATTGGGGGATGGGATTGTTGCTTTTCCTATTGTATGTACCATAGTTGTATTACTTTAGGTGAAATTATGAACTTGATATTGTCCTTATATGGATATTATGTATAGTTTAAGCATATGTGTTTGTGATGAAATGACATGGGTGAAATGTGGCTGTTAGGGGAAAATGAGATAAAGTTTGGCTTTGGGTTCATCCTGGGAGATAGGAGGCATATGGTTCTCAGTGTATCTGTACAGATTATTGAGGAGTACTCTCTATGTCTATGTCTAGACCCCTGCCCCTTCCTCACTGACACTTTCCCTGCTCTGTTTCCTGGTCTCTGTGAATTAAACATCTTTGTCTCACTCTTCCCTTCTGCCATGATGTTTGTATCTTATAGACTGCTGACCATGTACGGAATCCCCTTAAAATATGAATCAATTTAAACTCTCCTCCTTCAAGTTGTGTGTATGTATCATGTATTAGGTTCACCAAGTAGAAAGCTGACTAATACAAGATCTTTTATTCTATTCCATTCTTAATTATAAATATCTATAACACACAAGTCACATATTACACTTCACAAAGTAATATATAATTAACAGAAAGCTAAGAAAGTGTTAAATGTGGCCACCTGGCTTAAACAGGCTGACAGGAAGAAGCAGGAAAGAAGGTTGAGGCATATACAGCAGAAAATTTCTGCACAAGTAGAGATAAGAATTTCACAGACCAGAAACTGGTGGCAGAGTTACAGAGACCTCCAGTGTTATCAAGCTATAGAGGAAGTTCAAATTCATGTCTGAGTCTGGACCATAGTTTTGAAAGCAACAGGTTGATGTGGGCCACACATGCATCAAAAGCCAAAGAAACTGCAGAGCTGAATACCCTGGAACAGAGAGATGGAAGTTCTTCACCTAATGATTTTTGGGGGGCAAAGCTCATGTCAGCAGATGCCCAGATGAAGGGGTCAGTGATGCCAGCATGCCAGTTTGGGGGCATTCCTCGTTTTATAAGTCTCAGGTGAGGGGGCTGTATCTGATGTTATCGAAACCATACTTTATTTTAAAAATTGTATCACATTAGTACATGTTTGCAGTACATGAAGTTTACATTCATCTTAGGGAGTAGGTACATGTGCATAACAAATCTTGATTATTTTTAAATTCCCTTCCCATCCCCACTCACCTACCTTCATCTCCAAGTCCCCTTTCTCCATTTTCATTATTATCATTATTGATATTTTTAGTTCATATTTATGACATATAATGTCTACTTTCATTGTGGGTATTTGATACATGTACATGACATATCTTAAATCTTTTTACTTCCCCTTCCCTTCTCTTCCTTTCCTCACCCTAGGTCTCCTGGACCCCTTCCACTTGCAAAAGATACATTTCCTGTTTTCTTCTATCCATACTTTATTTTGGTCTCTATTTGTACTTTGCCTTACACAGAAGAGACCCAGAATAGCAAAACCAGTCCTGTACAAGAAGCGCAAAGCAGGAGGCACCACAATACCTGATCTCAAGTTATACTACAAAGCAACAGAGAAAAAAACCTCATGGTGTTGGAATGAAAACAGATGTGTGGGTAAATGACACATTCAACTATTCAATCTTCGATAAAGGACCCGAAAACCTATGTTGGAAGAAAAATAGCCTAGTTAACAAATAGTGCTGGGAAAACAGGCTATCTATATGCAGAAAATTAAAAGCTAGATCCACATTGCTCACCAAAATAGATCAAAAATTTAAACACTAAAACAAAAACAATCAACCTATTGGAAGATAAAATAGGCAAGTCACTTGAAGTCATAGATATGAGAAAGGACTTTCTTCATAGAATTCCCATTACTCAAGAAATAACAGCAAGAATCAATAAACAAGGTTATATCAAATTAAAGCATCTGCACAACAAGGAAATAATCAATAGAGTGAAAAGACAATCTAGATAATGGGAAAAAATTTTGCCAAGTATTCCTCAGACAGAAGACTAATATCTAGAATATATAAAGGACTAAAAATATTAGACCACTCAAAATAAAAGACCCAATCAAAAAATGGGCAAGTGAAATGAATAGATTCCTTTCAGATGAAGAAGTACATATGACAAACAAACATGAAAATATATTCAACATTTACAGCAATTAGAGAAATACAAATTGAAACAATGCTAGGATTTCATCAAACAGATAAAAGAAGGGCAGTCATCAAGAAATCAAATAATAACAAATGCTGGTGTGGCTACAGTGAAAAAAGAACCCTTCTGCATTGTGGTTGGGAATGTAAACTAGTACAATCACTATGGAAACCAATATTGAGATTACTCAAAGAACTAAAATTAGAAATTCAATTTGACCCAGCTATTTGACCCAGATACCTTGATGTATTCCCAAAAGTTTTAAAGACATATTACAGTTATATATGTATATTAATGCTTATAGCAACACAATTCATAATAGCTAAATCCTGAAAGCAACCTGTATGTCCAACAACACACAAAAAGACAAAGAAAATGTTACAGCTATGGATGATGGAATACACTGGGGTGTAAACAGAAATTTAACACATTTACAGGACAATGGATACATCTGAAAAATATAATATTAAGTGAAATAAGGCAGAAACACAAGTTTGAAAACATATATTTCAAAAAGTATATTTCCCACATCTTTCTTCCACATCAGCCTATAAAATCTCCTTGCCTACATTGCCTGCTGCCATAGAGTTCTCTTAACATGTTATGGGTATGAGAGCTTATCAATAAGCTTATACATATAGCTGTTTCTCCTGATATGGTTTAATATTCCCATCTTAATGTATTCCTAATTTAATTTTGTAAGTGATTTCTATTGACAAGAATAAATTATCCATTAGTACCTAATGGTTATGTTGGAGAGATGATGCTTGTTTACTTGTACAAAGATGGTGAAGTCACTGTACCTTGGTACTGGCACTCAAAGAGGAGCAACTCAAGTCAAACTATTGTTACATAGCATGGAGTATCCCAGGCTTAGGCACAGCCATTCTATGCAACATAGAGTAACTTATGGGAGAACATAGGCTGCTCTTCACAGAAAGATACATTGGGCTGTTTTTATTTTCTGGTAATAATATGGAAAGCATTTTCAAGCAAAAAACTATGTCTCATTTGAAAGCATTGTTTAAAAAATGATATTATTGGGAGAACAGATAAGGAATTTAAAATTTTAGAGTTTAGAGAACTTGCTCAGTTATTTTGGAACCAGATTTTGAAGGACATTAGCTGGCTTGTTAATAATTTTAGAATTTTTTCAATGAAAACGGCAGGTCAAAATGATAATTATAAGTAGAAGATTAATGTGAATTTACTTGATAGAATGGGTAGAAGTACAAGTTAGACTGGTAAGAAATAAGCAAATTAAAAGCCAGCTGTAATGAGATAATGAGCTTCTGAATAAAGTAGACAAGTGCAGGTGGAAAAACAACCAAATCCTGGAGATGTTTCCATTTAATCTTTCACCCAAGAAGAATCAATGTTTGTTTACAATATTTTTGAAAAGATCAAATATTTAATGATTTCATAGGTATTTGTTAGGCTGCATAAAAATATGCTTTTGTTAAAATGATTTCAGAGGTCGTGTTAGAACTGCATCTGACAATACAGCTTGTTAGATAACGCTAGGAAAAGTTCTTTAATAGAAACAGGGGAAGCCAACAGAAAGAAATGGAGAGAAAAGAAAAATGCTTTTTAAATTGCACCTTAGGTAACGTAAGATTCATTTTAGAACAACCACACTGCCATTTTTAATTCCTTTTCTATAGTGATTGAGAAAACAAAAATGGAGATAATCTACAAGTAAACCTCATAGAAATAAGTGTGAATTTAGAGAACATTTAGACTATTGATTCATTCAAAACAATTCAAGAATGACAAAAACTAGATTTATGAAACAAAAATCACATAAATTATAGGATGAATTAAAAGTATTTCAGCAATTTCATTGACTATAAACAGAAAAAAAACCCAGTGAAATAGCTGTTATTAGCCTAAATTTGAAGAAAAGAAGACCTACTATATTCAGCTCACTAGAAACACACCTTATAAATAAATCTGCAGAAAGCAACATAATGGGAAAACATACATTATATAAATACTACTTTAAAAACACTTGACGTAACTAATAACAAGTATAGCAGATTTTCACACAAGATGAATGTATATAGACAAAGGATATTTCTTATTGATAAAAGAGACAGATTGTCAGAAAGATGTAAAAACTTCATATTTGTGAATGTTTTAACTCACATAAGTTGAAATAACTATCATCAATTGAAATAAAAAAGAAAATAAATACATCACTATTAAGAAAGGGAAAGTTCCACAAATCTCCTGCTCAAAAAAGTATAGTCAGGAAGTTATTAGATTGGGGAAGCTATAACTTTTAAATTTCTGTGGAAGTAGATTGATACACAATATAACTGGTAAGGCAAAACTAGAGACCTCACCAATCAGAAATTGCCAATTTATCTCTAACTAGTATTTTTCTAGTCTGATGAAACAACTATGTGTTCAATGACTTTCTTCCACATCAGCCCATAAAAACTCAGTGCACATGCTGCCTACTCCAGTAGAGTTCTCTGCATATGTTATGGGCATGTGTGCTTTCTAATTCATGAAATTTTCTTTGCTCAAACATTTTTCCTGGAATTCATTTTGTGTAAAGCTCTTTCTTTCAACAGTTGTGTTTTCAGACACATTGATCTACAGGAGGCCCCCACTGGTGACCTTCAAGAACAGTAGAGAAACAAGCCCCTCATACTAACAGCTTCTCACAAATCCTTTGGAGGCCATCACATATAAGTTCTTCTTCGCTATGAGGTTCACAATTTGTATGAACTTCTCCAAGTGATTTGGGACTGAATTCAGAAGTGGTGACAGACAAAGTTCTAGGTTGAGACAGAATCTATACTTGGTCCAATACAAAATCCTTTGCATAACAGACATTATTGAAACTCTTGGCTATAGGTTGTAATCTCCTGCAAGCCAGTATGACATCCATAAGACAGAAAAGAGAGAATAAAGACACAGAGACAGAGACTTGAGAGAAGCTGGATCTTGGGATGATCCAAGCTGCTCTCAGCAGGAAAGATGAAAAACATCAAGGACATCCCGTGTTTACTCATTATAACCATGGGAAGGAGAGAATTGGCCAGGCCTCAGGACACTTGCTGATAACAGTATAGCAGGCAGGGGTACTAGCATATCTTTTGCAGAAAAGAACAAATGGTTAATTCAGAGGGGAAGAATTTAGTTGGAGTGAGTTGATCTTGGCTAGAAGTGAACTCAGCCCAGCCCTGCTACTTCACGGACTAGGACTTAAGTCTTGGTAGCAACCATTAGCAAAGGAGTAATACTAGCCCAACTCTACTCTCTGACATGCCCATTTGAGTCATGTAAAGCTTCAGTCAGACTCCTGAGATAATACAGCTGAATTATAGAGAGGCAAGAAGCTTATGTCACTTTAGCCTGCTAATATTGGGTAGAGGTGACTGCTATACCTTTGGTTTGTAAGGTTCCAATAAATCAAAGAAAAATTCATTTATCTGAATCTGAGGAGTCTAGGACTTCTGCATCTGTAAAGCTTTTCTTTTCTAAAGCAATGACTGAGCATTAACAAAAATAAATTTAGAATTTTGGTAGCCACACTTGATATTTTAACCTACATTAATTGCTTATCTATGAAGCACATTGGGGAAAAAAAAGAAATAAATCTTAAATATTTCATAAATAATGGAATATATTTTGATTGGCATACAAGGCCTTCTAAAAGATTAAATGAATCAAAAGATTCCCTATTAGTGGAGTACTACGTAAGAGAGACCTACTGATGCACAACTATGCTCAGAATGAACAAAGGATTTCATCTGAAATGATAGTTTTTGAAAAGGGAATAAGGAAATACTAGGTACAATATTATGCAAAACATTTGTAAAATTTTGATAGTATGTACAGTTTCCTAGAAAAACATTAACTTCAAAATATACACAGACATTAAATCTTAATATCCCTAAATAAGCAAAAGAAATCATTTTAGGGTTAAAATCTTAGTATTAGGGTTGAAGTACAGATTCAAGTGGGTTTTCCAGTTATTTCTTTTGAGCATTTAAAAATGAGATAATAGCAATAGTATACACATACTTCCTAAGGTAAGAAAAAAAAAAACAAGTTTACTTTCTTTTTAATAAGGAATATTATAGCAATTTTCTGAAATACATAATAAAGCAAACTTGTACACCAATCTTTGTTGCATATAAACATAAAAAGCTAAATACATTTCTTAATAGTATTTGGAGATGGGACCTTTCGAAAACAATTAGGGTTAGATGAGGTCATGTGTGTAGGTCCAACACAATGGTACTGGTGACCTTATAAAAAGTGGAAGAGATCCATGAAATAGCATGCCCACTCCCCCACCTTATGACACCATTCACCATATTATGATGCAGAACAAAGGCTGTCACAAGATACTGATCAAAAACGATGCCATCCCCTTGGATTTTCCAGCTTCCACAACCATAAGCCAAATAAACTTCTTTTCCTCATAAATCACTCAGTCTTAGATATTTTGTTATAGCAACAAAAAAACAGATTAACAACCCTAGCTGAACTTTTGTGAATTTCAGAGGTCTTAAAAAGCACAGACTGCTGAGTGTGGTTGCTCATGCCTGCAATTCCAGCTGAGACAGATGGATCACAAGTTTGAAGCCCACTGGGGAACTTAACATGATCCTATCTCAAAATTAAAAATTAAACAAAGGATGGGGGTTGTAGATCAGTGATAGAGCATCTAAGTTTCATTCCTGATACCATAAAAAAATCACAGATATTTTTCTTATTCTCATTTCTGTTGGTTTAATTCATAATTTATAAATCTGGTGAGGTCATATCATTTTGTCTGTCGAAATAAAGTTATCTTAGGATGGCCTTTTCTAGTATTTTTGGTTTGCTCATTTGCTCCAGGACTATTGTTAGTCTGAAATCTATGTTAATTTCTATGGCTTAAGTCTTCCTAAAACTCTCAAGGAATTTTAGACCTAAGATATTTTGAAGATGGGCCTACAGTTACATAGGGCCTATATAGAAACTTTCTGAGTAAACAAATCAAGGAAGCATTCTGATATACTCCATCACTGGGTAGATTTATTTTCTGGTTCACTCAATCCTTGAGTTCTGATTTTATGAGTAAAATGATGATAAAATGTGTCTAGGCCTCCACTTCCCACATAAAGACCTGCCCATGGTCAACTTTCCAATCTTGCTCATACAATAAAATTAAATCTCCTTTTTTGGGGAGTTAGTCAGGCTTTCCTCAGGGAAATCATGTTCATTGCCTCTTGCCTCTTTTCATTCTTTTTTTCAGTTTTCTCTTCACTACAGATTCTTGCAGATATTTTCATAAGTTCACCTGCATTTTCTAGTCAGTTCTTCTAGCTGTTTTGTTGCAGGAGGTTTTTTTCTGAATATCTAGTTCATTATTCATAGTTCCAGAAATAGACTCCAGATATATATAAGTGGCAATGCTTAATGCTCCCAAGGTATGACAGGTGCTTTCATTTTCATCTAAAGGAAACAATAAATATCTTTCTTGAAAAGCCATTCTCATCTAGAAATTTAAGATGTTCTGTGCATTTTGACAAAAACAACTTTTCATAAAATATATCCTGACTAATTAACCATATCATAATAAAGACTACTAAAAATAATACCTTCATAGTTTTATTAAGAAAATAATCATCTAATGTCAATGATGTTTTATGTAGAAAATGCACAATGTTTTAGTCATTGAAAATATGGACTATATGTTATTGTCATTGTTTTGTGTTTAGTTTTTGTTTTTGGAATGACCAGATTCTAAGATTGGTTGCTCCAGGATAGGTATAATACATGAATACAACACATAAACACACAATATCTCTAAAGGCTGAGGCAGCCACTCTAGATTTTCTGATCCTGCATATAATTATGGTAGCCTGGTGATGCTGCTGCTGCTGCTGATGATGATGACGATGATGTGTAGGGGTATATAGTTATTATTATTGTTTCCAAGTTCAAAGAAAGAAACTTTAATATTCATTTTTAATCTTAAGAATAAAACAAAAATAACTGGTTGAATAGGTATAAGAAAGAGAAAAGAGGAGTAAAACTACAGTAAGATTTTATTTGAGAACATTGCAATAGATATCAAAATAATTACAAGAGAAAGATTGAACTCAACTGTAAAAAAATAAAGGAGAGGGCCAAGGATTTAGCTCAGTGTTTCCACCTCCTGGCCCGCAAGCGAAAGGACCCAAGTTTGATCCCCATTACCAAAGAAAAATAAATAAATAAATAAATAAATAAATAATGGAGAGCTGTTTCTAAAAAATTGACAATTACCAATTGTAAATATTTGTGGTATGCAACATGAAATTCATATATATATCCATATATATCCATATACATATCCATATATATTCATATATATATCCAAAAAACAATATTTCAACAAATATAGTTGAAAGATCAAATTTGATTGTGTAATTCTACAACTGGAAAAATGTCATTCTATAGAATATAATGAGCTTTCTGTTGAAGTGAGCAGAGGAAGCTAGCTTTATAGGCTGAAAAGAGCTGAAGAAAGTGGAAACAAGGAACAACAACAACAACAAAAATACTGGTTATTTCAGAATTATTTTCCTTATAAATGTTAAAGCATAGAGAACTTCCTTATTATGCTAGCTAAAAGTGGCCTGTTTGGAAATTTGATATTTTCCTGCTCTCTTCTTGATTTCTTGAAAGGTCAGATAAACAACTTGGTTTCAGCTTGGTGGCCTGGACTTTTAGGGAGAATAATTCTGGTTTGATTTGGTCTGCAGGCCCTAGTGTGGGAGTTCAGCCTACAAAACTAATATTCTCTAAATTTTATTTAATTATATACATTGCAGAATATAGCTGAAACCGTCATTCAAATTTTTTCTCATATACTCATTATTTTTTGTGATGCTAACACTTAACAACTACTCTTGGGAATTTTGAAGTATATAGAATGTCACTATTAACTATGGGTACCATGATGTACAATAGATCACTTGATCTTTCTCTTACTCTCTAAGTAAAAATTTGCATCCTTTGAACAATGCCTGTCCCACCACCTCACTAGCCAACCTTTGATAATCACCATTTTACTCTCTTTTATGAGGGTAATATTTTCACACCTTACATGAAAGTGAGACTGTTATCAAAGATGTGATCTTTTGAAATGGAGCCAAAAGAAATGAGTTCAAGTCAATTATCGCCAGCATACAAGTGAAAGCTTTAATAGGGACTTCCGCTTATCCAGAAGGGGGACAGTCTGATTGAAGATAAAACAAGCTGGTCCCTGAACAAAGGAAGAGACAAGCTAGGCAAGCTTGAGGCTAAGGCCTCAAATATTTTCGCATCATTTCAGTACACCATTCTTTTAATGGGTGACAAGCCCATTAACAGGGCTAAGGCTTTGGGATTCTTTTCATCTTCTGTCTCTGTGGTGATTCCTGTCTCAAGATCATGAAATATTCAGGGTTTATTGTGCCTGTATTATTTCATTAAGCAAAATGTCCTCCAAATTTTGGAAAAGATGGAATTCCTTTCTTTTTTTTTCTTAAGGTTCAATAACATCTAATTGAGTAGCATTGATTTAACTTATGTAATATTAATTCCATGCCACTTTTCATCCATTCATCTACCAATTCAGACTCACTGCAGTGAAGATAGGGTTAAAAGCACTGAACATACTGCTTTCACTTCCATTGGAAACATACCTAGTGGTGGGACTTTTGGATTACATAGCAGTTCTGCTTTTAATTTTTTGAAGAATCTTCATACTTTACTTTCTCACCAAGAACATGACAAAAAAGTCCACTTTTCCAGCAGAATGTTCCCATGTAAACTTGTGTAATTTAATTTAGACCATCTTTATTTGCAAGTTGTCCCTCATTGAAGTTAATGACTATATTTCACAGGTATGGATCCCAGATCCGTAAGACAGACAATTCTGGGTTGTAAAACATAAGAGACTGAAAGAAAGCTTATGTATGAAAAGGATAATGAAAAAAATTCAATTGGCAATTGTCTAAATTAAATGCTCTAAAGAAAGGTTACTAGGACCAGGGATTTAGCTCAGTGGTTCTGCCACCTACCTTGCAAGCACAAGGTCCCAAGTTCAATCCCCGGTACCAAAAAAAAAAAAAAAAGAAAAAAAAAGAAAGGTTAGTAGCTTCAAATAAGAAAAAAAAAATTTGTCTAAAGTTTACTATACCTCAGAGTAAAGTCCTTATTTGGTTCAGTGATTGATAATGCCTGAATAAATGCTTTGAGCAGAACTGAAAGAGTTGGGTATAGAGTTGATTGCCCTTGGAATCCAATTAGGTTTCTAATTGTCACATTGAAAACTGAAGACAGTTTCTTACCTTCTTTTGAAGCCCCCTGATAAGTCTAGAATGTGTTCAGAAGCAGCACCTCAATACCAATGTGCTAACAGAAGTAGTTAACATCAAAAAGAAATAAAAACAAAAACAGAAAACACGCAGCTATACAGTGTTATTTGTTCTTAATGTATTATTTAGGTTTAACAACATTTTATAGAAGGGGAAAATACAGAGTTCCAAGAGAAAACAACTTGGCTACTTATATATAAAAAATGGTACAAAACCATTTTTTAGGAGGAAAATTAAAAGTTTGATAATATTTGAACATGACTTCAAGGTCTGTGGTTTTATCTTTTATTCATTTTGTCAAATTAATTTAAAAATATGTCAGTGTTTAAATTATATGTGCTTGGAAACAATTTAGGCTGCCTTAGTTTGATAGGCTTTAGTGTTAAAAAGGAAACAGAATGGTAGCCTTATTTTTTTTACACTAATAACTAAAAAAAAACCATTACTTTAATTAATAATTCATAATAGGTGATATGCAAAATGTTTCAGTTGCTTGACTAGGTTAGGATAATGACACAGATAAGAAATTCTGATAATCTCTTTGTGACAGTGGGGTATTGTGGTCCCCCCTACAACTGTATTAGTGCTTATATGACTTTTCATGTCCCTTAATATTTGTTTTATATAGTTGGGCGCACTAGTGTTTGGTGCGCCTCTTGGATTGTTCCCTTTACAAGGATGTAGTGTCCTTCTTTGTCTCTCTTAATCAGTGCTGGTTTGAAATCCACTTGATCTGAAAAGAGGAGAGCTACGCCTGCTTTTTTTCAGGCTCTCATCATGTGGAGTATTGTTTTCCACCTTTTAACTTTCAATCTATGAGTTTCTTTTTTAATTAAGTGTGTTTCTTGTATGCAGCATATTGTTGGATTTTCCTTCTTGACCCATTTTGCCAGTCTATTTCTTTTGATTGGTGAATTGAGACCATTAACAT
This sequence comes from Heterocephalus glaber, assembly GCF_000247695.1. The sequence goes on from NW_004624751.1 coordinate 19,078,222, forward strand.
TGATGGTTATAACTGATATGTATTGACTTATCATTGTCATGACTTTTTCTTT
>NW_004624751.1:19101629-19147394 GCF_000247695.1 Heterocephalus glaber
TTACAAAATATACATAATAATTAAATTCTAATACATATATCTATATATGTATTTCAACATTTTCCTCTATGCACAACAGTTGACATAAAATATTGGTATAAGAGAACACTGAAATATTTTTATTCTTTCTTTTGCATAATTGCATTTTGGCATAATATTTATGAGAATGAACTTCTATTAAATTGTCTTGTAGCCTAAACTTGATTAGGTCTTTTACCAGATCTCTGACTCAGGGCCAGTTACTCAGCAGCTCTTAATCTGTTTTGTGACATATAGTTGAGAATAATAATGCCTATTTTACTGTTATTTATACTAAAATATTGTACTTACTGCAAAAAAAGAGCTTAGCATAGTGCCTTGCTTATCAGGTATTCAATAAACAAAGACCAACTGGAAAAACTAGGAAACCAAAAACTGCAAACTAATGGTGAGTCTGTGATTAAGCAACAGCAAAAGTAATCAATAAATTGAAATTATGCTTGACTGATCTTCTAGGTCAAATGTCAAAGAGGAGGAAAAGCTCCATTCCTCCATTATCTAACAAATTTCATATGGAAAATACAAAGTATTTCAGTGAAATACGAACAAGATTGTTTCAATTAATGTCATGTAGTTTAACAATTATAATTTCCCTTTGGGTGTAAAGAGTCAAAAATAATCTGATACAATAACATATATTGATAATCTCCTGAGTGATGTGTTCAAATAATCTCAGGTTCACAGTGTAGAAGTTCATATAGATGACGTGTTAGCTATTAGAGGAGCAACTCCCATAGAAGTGTTGGATGCAAAGACAAGTTAATGACAAGTTTGAGGAAAACAAAGGATGAGAAAAACATAAAAGACAAGCTTTGTGCGTATAAGAAGCAGCCAAATACACCTATATAAAAATTATATAAGATTTTGCTTTAATCAAAAAAAAATATAATGTAAGGAAAGATTCCTCTATCATTTTGGTTCTAGAAACTGAAAAATATCCATGGTGATAATGCCAAGAAATGTTGGTAAAACAGACTCTCCAGGGAGAAGGATTTTGAGAGAGCATAATTCCAAAACTTATATCTGCAAGGGTACAGAAATTTCTTCCCATATACTTCAGCCACAGGGCTTCCTATCTAATACAAGAAGGGAGGAAAAACCCAATAAGCAGTGACTATGTATTTAAGGAAATGGAGTGGGAAAGCTTCTTCAGCCAGGAAAGAGAATACAAAACAGGGAAAAATAAAAGCAATATGTGAGAGGGAGCATCAGGAAAAGTATTGAAGCTACACCTCAAGACACAGAACTATTTGGGGGAAAATTCAAGGGTTTAATTATAACTTGAAGAGGATAGAACACCTCCAGCTTCTACACATAAGCATGTCAAAGCAGCTCCATGTCAAAGAAGCTCCAGTAGAGTAACAATAGCCTTTGGTATAAAAGTTTGAGCTGCAAACTCATTCCCAACAGCAGTTTAAAGGGAAAGCTGGCAATACAAAAGACAAGACAAGTCTGAGCATTTGCCTCAGTGGTAGAGCTCTTGGCTAGAAAGAACAAAGCCCTGGTTTCAATCCCCACACCAAAAAAAGGGAGAAAATAGGAGGGGAAGATGTACATAAAATCTACAAACACTAAACAGTCATCCGAGCAAGATTCAGATATGATATTGATGTTGGAATTATCAATTTAAAAAAACTGTATTTGATATATGCTTCAGTAAAAACAAAAGTAAACAACATGAATAATATAACCACAGTTAGGAACTATTAAATAAAAAGTTTACATATTAAAAATAACAATATCTTCAATAGGCTTGCTATGGCTAAAACAGTATTATATTGAATTTGAATGCAGGTTAATTATGACTCACAAACTAGAACTTAAAAGAATAAATAATGAAGGTATAAGGCAATACCAAAGGGTGTAATGCACATAAGACTTCAGTTCCAAAAAGACTAAAAACAAGGAGTTGGAGAAGAAGTTAAAAAAAAAAAATTAAGGTCAGAAGATTCTAAAATTATTACCATACATAAAAATGCATAACCAGAAGTTCAGAAATTGTTACAAAAGAAGATAAATTTGTACCTAGGAATATCATATTCAATCCAGAGGTAGTACCAAAGCCACACTTCCATGACCTCTCCAGATACACCCAAAAATACTTTCTAACCCAATAAGCAGCTCCCAAGCCAAACAAGGTGGCAATTAAGTTTTATTGCCACAATCATTAACCTAGAATTCTCTGTTAAGTGATAACATCCTTTAAAATAAAACTAAAAATATTTGTCATCAATAAACCTTTTATGCAATAGATCTCAAAAAAGTTCTTCAGGAAGAAGAAAAATGAAGTAGCTTAGAAATTTAGACTTCATCATGAAGGAAGAACATAAGAAAGGTAAAATAAACTAATTACTTAAAATAATGATTAGGCAACTTATCAAATGTTTTTGTTGCAACAAAAGTAGAGTAAGAGAGAAATGTAGAACTTTTAATGTGTATATTCAAAAGATAAAAGATGTAGTATCAGTACTTTAAATTTCAAAATTAGGAAATGGATAGAAAACAATAAATTTTATCTAAATGAAACTTTAAAATTTGCAACTAAAAACAAAGTTGAAAATATGAGAGCCAACTAAAAACTGGCTCATTGAAAAGACATCAGTGCTTGAGAAGATGAAGCAGTTGAGATAAAAAAAACAAACATCAGGTAACAAAGCAGGTGGGATACCCTATTTTATTTGTTGACTTGGGTTTGCAGTGGTCTCCATTATACAATCAAATGGTAATCTAGGTATTACTTTGGAGATATTTTATAGACATGATTAACATTAACAATCAGTTGACTTCAAATAAAGGAGATTGCACTATGTAATCTGAATGGACTTATGTCACTCAATTAAAAGGCTTTAGTAATAGTGAACTTTCCCTGAACTAGAAATCTTTCCTGTGAATTGCACTCAGCTCCATGATTATACTTAACCAGTGGTTACTTCCTGAGTACCTGCTTTTCGGATTTCTAGCCAGCCCCAATAAAAATATTGTCAAACAATTCTTGGCAAAAATATATCTCAATCTCTCCCTTTCCCTCTGTTTCTGTCTCTTCATAAGCACAAATATACACAAATGGATTTACACACTGGAATAGTCATGTTTTGTGATGAAACACCAAATGATATAGATTTTGGTTTAAAGAGAGATTCTAGAGAAACTGAATCATAAAGATGAATTTTCTGAATTGGTTCTTGTTTTTTCAAAATTTGTTTTCTGGTGTGATTATATTTAAAACACAAAAAACTTTCCAAGAATATTTCATAGCATGATGGAGTGGCACAGTTACAAAATTTTTATGACCATTAGATGTTAATAATTAAATACCCCCCAAAAGCAAAACATTTTTATAGATATAAATGTATGTCTTAGACTATATTATTAAAAGTAAGGCATGTAACGGGATGACTGGATGTCCCTAACTACACTGGAGAAAGTGAGAAAAGAACTGTATAAATTTTAAATTAAATTCCACACAAATTGAGCAACTTGAAGTATGGCCTGAAAGAAACTCTTATGTTATATAGCCATAGAGCCAATGTTCCTGAAAATCAATCCTAGAAGCTCATCCTGCCAATGGGTGGAATTTAAAACAAATTCACTTCTCAAACCACAGAGTGTCTTCGGTTGAAATGAGGGAATTGATCAGAAAGGAATGTATTCCTGATTATTAGAATGATGACATGCAGAAAGATTGCAAGAGAGCTAGGGATGTTGAACCCAGGAAACTCCATTGAGAATTCTTTGCCAACAAAAGAGGCCTTTCTATTCCTCTCTGAGTTAAATGAACTTGTATTTCCTAAAGAAACTGTAATGTTCTCCATGGTGTACCTCATTTAAAGCCACTGTTGATTCTATTCAGGACCCATTCCTACTACTCCTCATTTATTCTAGATTTATAACTATTCAGGTGCCAGTACCAGCATGTCTCACAGAATAAGATACAAACTATGACTCACAAGAGAGATCATACACACAAAAATGAATTGATTGTATGTGTTTAAATTTAGCTACACAGCAATGTGGGAGATGTAAGAATGGATAATAAAGATGTGGTATAAATGATGGAAAGAGCATAAAAAAGTATTAAACTGAACATATTGGCATAAGCTTACTAGTGTGAGATTATGAATTCAACGTCTTAGCATGAAAGTTTGGAATGGATTCAAATAGTTTGATTTGAGTTCAAATATTTTAGCTAAAACAAAGACCAAAAAGTTGCCTATGCTAAATGTATTTTGAACAACAAAACTCCTTTGGTATACCACAGAAGACGTTATCTCAAGGCTTAGGGAAATTAGCACATTAGACAGGATTTATAATAAGGCATAGTCACCTACCCAGGGATGGTCCAGAGACATATCTTTAGCTCTATCTATAAGAATAAATTGTGAAGAGGGCCCTGACATTCTCCAACAACTCTTGGTCTCCCTTTCTGAAAGTCAAAAACTAAGTTGTGGAGTGCTGTCACCAAACCAAGATCCCTAAATGCAATAGGAATAATAAATTCTAATGTAGCAGGTAACAAATGGTAGAAATCACCAAAGTCAAGGATGTAGTCACAGTAATGGAAACAAAATCACAATTCTAATCAGAATTGTTTGGTCTGCACAGACTTATAGCACTGTCTAGTTTACCATGCTTTCCCTAGAAACAAAAAAAGTATCAATCTATTAAATTTCTACTTGATTTATATATGCAAAAGAGGAAACAATTCTAACTTGAGTTAAAAAAATGAGTATCACACCCTCATTTAATTCCTGGAGCGAGCTACTTTTGAGATCCAGAACCTCCAAAATGAAGAGGAAGCGAGGTCCCTGTTGAGAAAGTACACTGCCCGCGCATTTTTACCATTAATCTTTTTTTTAGCCTAGTTGTTATAGTTTTAAAATGCTGCCCAAAGACTCAAGTATTTAGAGGTGGTGCTTTTGGAAGCTGATTGGCCCATGGGGGCCCTGCACTATATTAATCAGTGGATTAAACTACTCATAAGTTCATAATTGAATGTGCTATTAGGAGGTAATGCCTGATTGGAAATGGGTTATTGGGGGAATGACCTGTAAGTGTCTATTGTTGTCCATGGGTCCTCCCTGCTTCCTGGCCACAATGGGTTGAGGAGTTTTCCTCTACTATGCCCTTCTGTTATGTCAGTTCTGCCTTGGAGCCACTGGCCTTGGAGCTGTCTGGACTGAATCCCACAAAACCACAAACCAATTTAAACCTCCTCTCCTTCAAGACAAGGGTTTTGGTTATTTTGTCTCCATAATGACAAAGTGACTAATTGACTGGTCCTACACCGTCTTCCAGGGTGACAGTGCATGGGGGATAGGGAAATGATCAGACTTTTGGGGGTATATTATACACAGGTCATGTAATCAGCACCAGTAGCTGAAGGCCCAAAAGGCTATTGTAAACCACCAGTGAGAGTAGGGGCTTATGGATGTCAAGTTATCTAACATTTACCTCAGGTTATGCTCACAGTGAATCCAGTGTGCTCCCCATAGTTTCTAGCCCATGTAACTTTGTATTTCCTAAAGCATAAAGAAAAACAAACTCAAAGACACTGTTCACAGTCAAAAAATGAATCCCCAACCATGAAAATAGACCTTATATGTCAAGCTAAATTTCTTGGCAGAGGCTAGGCTTTATAAAATTGAAGATTTGTTAAAATATTGAAGTCGGACACCAAAGTTATCTAGTTACCATTTTTATTTACTTGAAAAGGAGACTCCAATTTGTCTTTAAATTTTGTATGCTTTTTAGTAGAAGGAAATGTATTTATGAAATGTTAAAAAAGATCTGTAAATTACCTTTACTAAATGATAATTGGATTTAATATATGTTCACAAGTAGTGTCTGAATTTAACATAAGATGAAAACTGATTATCACTAATGAGTATCAGATTCCATAGTTACATAGCAAACTATGCTTGAATATTGATTCTAGGAACATTTATGAGAAGATCAATTATAAACATCAGTGACAGTGACAGTAAATGAAATATCAAACTATAGCATGCTAATAATTGACATTCATACTGTATATCCATATTTCAATCATATGTATTTAAGGTTTAAACAAGTACTTCTATAGCTTAGTAAGAAATACCCCTGTGAAGGCTTAGGATATGCTAAAGTGCAAGTCTTATAATGCAATATTTAGAAATTTTAACATTCTTTTCATTTTCTAAAGCTATAAAAATTAAAATTAACATTGTTACATAAAGTAAATCACAAAATAGCTACTGAGTTAATAGTCAAATTTCCTAGATATTTTAATATGGCAAAACCCTTTCTTCTCTGACATACGTCATTAAGATTTACTTAGAATGAAATATTCACTTCAGAGTCAATTTGCTTCAAGAGGCAGACAAGGAGCCTCATTAGTTTTTCATATGTATTAATTTGAACTGAGCTTTTATCGTTCGAAGGTCACAAAAGGGAAAAATGTTGAAGGAAGGAAGGGAGTGTTTCTTATAGAAATTTTTCAGGATAACCATTTCTTTAACCGAGACATAGCTGTATTTCAATCGGTTTTAATTTCTTCAGTGCTCACAAAACTTCATAAAATAATTAAGCTGTTGTAGACCTAAGTACTTGATGTGTTGGTGGACCAAGATTCCATCTTTGACATTCTAACTCCAGACACTGTTAACCAATCTATTAGTAATTCTCCAATTCTTGTTTTCATAGTACATCTAGGTCTAAGAACTGCATGATACTAAAGTTCACTTAGGGCTTAATACTGATTATTGTTCAATATAATATAATTCAATACGTTCAATATATATTCACCATAACAGAGAAAATGATTTCTCAAGAATAAGGAGTCCATATTTCTCTTTCTAAATATGAAAAAAAATGGACTTAAAATTGTGTGTTAAAGCATTTCAATTAGCATATTTGCTTATTAGTTTATTTAAATCAATTTCACGTTCTTTTAAAATTATATAACGTGTCCTGCATAATATAATACTTTGATCTGATGTCATTACAGGTTATTACATCCTTAATAGTAGTAAAAACTGAACTCTAAAAGAAATCCTAGAGCCAAACATTCATAGAGAAAGTTTAAAATGAATTTCCAATTAATATTTGAGAGAACAGACAATTCAATTGGTCTTCCCCTGGCAGATTAAACATAACAGAAAAGGTGAAGAAAAGAAGCTTTAAATATAGCTTAACTATATCATTCCAATTTGCTCTATTTCTTTTAACAGACTAAAGTCATGTCCTAAGAATGTTTAAGAAATATTTTTTTAAAAACTTGATATTTTAACTTGCTATCAAACAAAAAAAATAGGTGGAAATATATTTTAAAACATGAAATCATGATATAAGTATAAAATATCAGTAAGTAATTTCTTATTAACTTTCCATTGATACATAAAACAGAAAAAATTTACATATTAGTGTGATACCATGCAATGCCTTGATACTTGTACACTTTGTGCAAATTTTAAACCAGGATAAGCATATGTCTCTTCCTTAACATGTATCATTTATTTATAGTGAACGCATTAAAAATTCTTTTTGTTTGCTTTTTGAAATGTACAAGGCATTGTTTTTATCTATAGTCACCCTCAGGAATAGCACACCAGAACTTTTTGCTCCTGACTGTATGGTGCTAAAAATTCTATATATGATATTACAGATACTATACCATCCAACTCAATAGATATTCTTGATGAGAAATGTTTTCTATTACTGTGTTGGCTTATTTCCCTATCCTCTTGTGGCTCCCAGGGGTTATATGCTTCACAAAACACCCATTTTATTTTAGCCCATTTGCAAACTAAATTTTTTATGTACAATTTATTTTTCCTTTCCCTTTTTCTGAAATGCTGCTATTATTAGATGGAGACAAACACTTTTGCCTGAGCTACAAATGTCCAATGCAAGGACAAAGGAGAGGAGGTGAGCTTATTTTTTGTAATGACACTCATCGGTGATTATACCATATTCTAATTAATCCATTGTGAGCTACCTAATTTTTACTTAGTTTTTCAGTGTACTACAATAGCAAAATTTATAATAAACTCTTATTATGTGTTAGGCAAATAATGGTCTGAATCATCATAATAAAAGCTTGAGATCATTACTTTTGTTATTCTTGATTTAAATAAGATGAAATCAAGGCTTAGGTAAGTGAAGTGACTCTCAATTAGTGACTCTCCCTCTGGAATACATACCCCTGTATCCCATGCTATGCAAGACTCCTAAGTTTTACTCTAACTTATATCTCACTCTATCATATCTCCTTTCAATTCTTTCTCATTTTACTCTATTTAAAGAGTGAACAATTCTCTCCCTTTAGTACCTACTCTGGAAATTAAATATTCTTTCTTTTCTTTTATATAGTTTATATTTTTTGATCACTACTCTAGCCAGGGAAGTCTATAGTTTCTTGTTTGTTCTATTTCCTGTTTTGAAGTTTTGCTCCTTACTTTTAATGTTCAGTTTTCTTGGGGAACAACTCTCACCAGAGGAGTGGACACTGGCATATTCCTCGGCAGTGAATGAAATCTGTGTTATAGGAAGATTCACCATCTATTTAGCATCTTACCCCATAGGTTTTCAGAAAGCTTATTAATATATTATATTATATACCAATTATTATATTTCAATCTACATTATATTTGAAAATAATATAAGATTAACTATGACTATTCTCTCTTTTGATTATAATGTCTTATATTTTTATTTAAACTACTACACTGTCAACATATAAAGTCAATCCTTATTAATCAACTTTTAGTTCTATATTATTCCTTTAATTTTGCTTCCACAGAGTATCTTGGATCTGATGAGAACCAGCCTGAGGTTCTCTCCTCACTCCTACACCTCTATCTTTTACAAAACAAAAAGCTTAAACAGTGAAATAAAAATATTTTTTACTGATTTATTTGATGTTCATATATATGTTTGCCTTTCATTTAATATTTATTATAATTTAGGTAACTGTTACTCTAATTGGTGCTAGACATTTCCAAGTTTTCTAAGCCAATTAACTCAGCAATAGAATGCTTTCTCTTTTTTTATTAATATCAGGAAAACCCCTAGGAAATATTCAGTTTCTTCAACAAAATTTTATGCAATGAAGGCAAATTTTAGAATTCTGCTAAAGGCACAAATACTTATTAGCAACCATTCACCAAAAAGCAACTAAATAGATCCTTTGTACAATTCAGGATAAGTTTCACTCTGCCCTTAGGCACTACCTAGCAAACTGCAGGAAAATTTAACTATAAAAGAGATGCAAAAACATTCTGTCAGAATGATCAGCCATATTTTGTGGTAGAAAGACAGGCAATAGATTTTCCCCTTAAAGTAGAAAAAGAAGATCACAGAGAGGATAACTACCATGAAATCTTTAGCCTTTCTTTAGCACTATACAATCTTTCTAGACTTCTTCATATGTCAAGTATCAATTAGTAAATCAATGGAAAAAAATCATAGTAATTAAAAATACTTCGTGTTAAATTTCAATAACTGTATTTGAAATGTAATTTTCTTTGGAGTGTTAATTCTTGATTAGAGTGTCTCTAATGTTAATCTATCTTACTGGATAAATTAAAGATAATTTCATATACAGGTATAGTATACTATTTATATAAAAGTATTTTAAAAGTAAAATACTATGTAGTCTGTTAAAAGAAAGACACACATACACACAAATGTTCGTGCATTTATGTATGCAACAAACATGCCAGACACTAATCTAATTACTAGAAGTAAATAAGTAAACCAATAAAATGCTTGATTACTAATAGAAATCCAGTACAAAGGGCTAAAAAAAGTTAAAATGTATTTTAGTGGAGAAATAAAAGAAGTTTTAGGAGAAAGAGAAAATTTTAAATGTAATGAAAATAATATAACTGACAAGAACAAACAGCCTTACAAAAGCCTTTTCTTAAAACCACAATTTTATAAAAAGCTTTCTTTCTTCGATCTGCCTTAAACATGGAGTGTGCTTTGGGACAACCACATTGGTAACTCATGATTCCATGGATGATGTTCACTAATGTAATTTTGTGTATGCTTCGGCTGGGATGTGAAATGGAAACTCTTGGATATCCAATCAAAAATCACAATTACCTCTAAACAGTAAAATAGATTGTTTTAAATGTTATCTCGACTTAATTTGGATGCCCAAAATGGAGGCTAGTTGGTTTCTTCCTGAACAGCTAATGGACTCCCTATAGCATCCACTTCCCTTATCTCGCTCTCATATTTCATGTCCCAAAATCTTCATTACCCCCGAAACATGAACTGCACAACTAGGAGAAGCCTCTGAACCCTGCAACCTGAAAGTTTTCAAACGAGCCAATCCTCAGGAAGCACAAGAAACCTATTTAACTCCTTCCCATTGCCATCCGTAAACTGCCCCTACAAATCCAACTGACCCCAGTGCACCCTGTATGTGGCCTTGGCCTTGACTAACAGTCATTTTTACTTTGGAGTTTTAATGAATAGTCCTGCCTTTCACCTACCCAAGCAACAATGTGCTGTTACTTTGTGAGGATTCTTTTAAAAAAGCCAGTTTCTCTGTGCCAGAGGAAAAATTCACTTCCTTTGTGGCACTATATTTTTTATTCTTAGAGAAAAAGTTATTCATTATCACTGTTATGAGAATTGTTAAAAGTTTGTCCCCAAATTCTAGTGTCCTTTCCTATGCAATTTCCAGGGTAGTTTTCTATTATTTATTTATATCAACCGTCAAAAACACTTAAGAAGTAATCATTTTTAACTGTTATAAAAATAACAAAATACTATTCATTTGGATATATTTTTCTAGTAAAGAGCAACATGCAATGACAAATGTAAAATACTAATACAGTAAGTAATTGTGGTTGCAGAAATTACCATGTCATAGATTTCAATAATTTAAATTTACATAAGGAACACATTTCACTAGTAAACTGATTTTTAAGAGATGAAAATATCTTACATCTTAAAGAATTTCTCTGAAAAAAACCTCACTCACTCTTAGGAGAACTCTTCACTATTCAAAATGGTATCTGTGAAATGAGTAGCACACGACTTGGTAGTTATATCTCTTTCATCCAAATGACAAATTGTTAATTATGAAAGATTGCTCTTTAATTTGTTAAATACAAAAAGCAGGGAAAAAAAGGTAACATTGCTCCTAGATAGAATATTTACCCAACCATGGAGTTAAATTAAATCTGACAATTCAGAGGGAAAATGTAATCTTGATATTGAAACAGAAACATTTTATTTCATTTATGAAAGTGGAGTAAGGAATGAAAATTATATTAAATAAGAGAGTTTTAAGCTTTTTCACTCCACTCTTCTCCTCAAAAGTAATGTTTAAAGTTGTAGTAGAAAAATTCTATGCATAAATTATGAAGATGTTCTAGTCTTCAAGTCAAAAGTGATTTCTCCAAAAATCTGAATATGGTTAAGAAAATGACATGATTAAATCTGTGGAAGTGTATTACTCAGCCTTTCATATATGGGATAAAAGTACTTGACATAAAAACTTACAGGAGAACAAAGGTTTATTTTGGCTCCCCATTTCAAAGATTTCAGTCCATGGATATCTGGTTCTAAGACAGAAATATCATGGTGAAACAGCATGCTATAGGAAATCTTCTTACCGCTAGGTAGGTGGAAACCACAGTGAGAAAATCATGAGAGAGAGGAGAAAACTATGAATAGATACGCTCTTAGAATATGTAGGATATTTTCTTCCGTGAGATCTTGTTCCTCCAACTGAGCCCCACTCTAACAATCCATTCATCTATGAACTCTTTAAAGGATTAATCCATTGATAAGTATAGCTCCCTCATGAACCAATACCCTCTCAAAGCACAACTTCTGAATATTGCTGCTTTGGGCAGCAAGCCCTCAATACAAGTGAATGTGGAGGGGACACTTCATATTAAAACAATAATAGGAAGAAGTACTATCATTTTTATTCAATATCATAGTCTCATAAAAGAGTCAAATGTGTAATTTAAATTGTTTGCTAAAAGTTTACTTAATACTTTCTTTGCAAAAGTGCCCATACAACTTAAACTACAATGGAAGACATAAATAATATATATTTATATAATTTTACTTTCACTGTTTGTTACTTAGAAAACTAACATAAAATAAGAGTAACATCTCAGAATTTTTCCACATGTCCACTTTCAGTCACCATTTCTGGCATGTAACTTCTTTCATGTATTCTATCATGTATTTTTTACCTGTGTGTAAAAATGGTTATCATGAAGTATATGCTTTTTTATATCTCTCATGTTTTGCTTAGCATTGTATTTAGAGATTCTACTTTGTTTTTGTGTGTAGTATTAGTTTACTTTTTCTCCTTGCCGATGAATATCTCACTGTGTTAACATATCATAATTTACGTACTTTTTACATTATTAATGAATATTGGTTAATTTTTAAGTGTTTGCTACTAAAATTATAGGCAGCTAAGTCTTATAGAAAGTAATATATAGTCAGAGAAAGATTAGGCCCTCAAGGAAGTCAATACACACAAAAAAAGAGAAGACATAACTGTGGCTGGAGGAGAATCTGAAGGGAGTCAGGCCTCAGAATGGAAAAGCAATAGCCAGGCCCGTGTGTCTTCCTGGAGATAAACACCAATTTGAGATTGTACTGTAATTAGCACCTCCTGGTCCACTGGGCCCAGATACACATCAGACACATGGGTGGGTGGACAGGACAACCAGACCCATACTCCTCTCCCCCAAAATACCTTTGTTTGTTCCATGCACCCTTGATTTGTGACTCATTTCCCTATTAGATCAATATTAGCTAATCAACTATACTTGGTATCCTATGGGCTCATAGTAGTTTGACCCACATTGTACACCCATTGTGATTTTGCTGTATAAATGACCCCTGAGGAAGAGCCTCAGTGGCAACACCTTTCAGGACATCTCGTGTCTCTCAAGAGCTTTCTCATAATAAACTTTTCTCATTCTTGATGTATTTTGTCCCTTGGAATACTTTCTTTGATATTCAAGGGACATTTGACATCTAGCAGTTCTAGAGCTATATTTTTCTTATATCATTATCAATAACATTGATAAATACTAGTGAAATTGTGTTGAAGAATATTTGTGTTTTTTATGAGAATACCAGTGTAATGGATTTACTGTGCAAACAGCTATTTATATTTTTAGTTCTATTATATGTAGCAAGAAAAGAGTTTGTTATAGTTTGTACCAATTTTAATTTGTACTAGTAAAATCTAAGAATTTGTGTTTCCTCAGAAACACTTGACATTATTGGTTTTTGTAATATTCCTTGTGGTGAGATCCTTCTAGTTTACCACTAAAAGATTTATTGCTTAGCACACTTGAAACATTTTTGCCACATCTTTATTAATTTGCATTTTTAGTTAAATTTTTCTTAAGAATATTTTAATAAAAATTGTCCTAACAAGATAGTATCCATGGCTCTTGTGAGAAGAAAAAAAAGGAATAAAACAAGGGAAAAAGGGAGGAAGGACAATAAAGAGAAAAAAATGAAACAAAGAAAGAACAGAGGAAGTGAAGGAAGGAAAAGCAAAACCTACGAAAAAAGAAAGAAATCATAGGAGGATCATATTTGTAACCATTTTAAGGAATACAGGAAGTATAATTGTAAAATCTTCCTAATTTCCATTTAAGAATATTGTCAAGAAAAATGTTTAGTAGAATCTTAGCCTTTATCTGATGTTAGTGTTTTTATTTTTATATGTTTGTTTTGGATAAATTATGACTATTATAAAAATCTTTACATCTATTATATATTATCTATCTACAGACATTCATTTTATATCTATTTTGTAAGTACATATTTGTTTTCTTAAAATGTCATATTCATAACAGTAAAAAGCTAAGAGTAAACGGAAATTATTTTACTTCAGAAACAGAAAATCCTAACATTAAGTTTCAAAAGTATTCACTTGAATACTTAAGACTATCCAGGAAAATATATCTACATTAAATATCAAATAGCTTAATGAATATTAATGATGTTTATACTTAAATCCATTACTTTGCATTTGCAATAATTGTTCCCTGTTTTGTAATCTAATGCATGACAATTTGGTAGGAAAAAAATCTAAAAGATAAAAGTTGTACATCAACAACTTCTTTATGTTCCATGAACTTGAGACACTAAATATATTGCAATTGTCTGGCTTACCAGAAATGCTCTCCAATATTGAGATTGAATTCCCTTCGAAAATAGTTGCAATCAATTTTCATTTGATACATTCAGCTACTCAATGAGATTAGATGCTAGGATTTATAGTATGACTTCTTGTGCAAATTATAGCTTTCTTGCAAGGTTGAAGACAGAAAGATTATGCAGTATATTTCTTGCACTTGGTTCAGCTTTTAGCTGGATACAAAACTAGTAGTGATCTGATCAGAAAGAAAGTAGGGTGACAATTCAATCTGAAAGGAAGCTGTAATGATTTGAAATATTGTTCTTTTCGTTCACTTGGATTCTGCAAAACCTGTGTAAGTGAAAATCTAAAGAGGAAAAGAAATACTATAGAGATAGTGAATTCCTCCATTAGACACTGAAGTTATTTCTCTTATATAACTGAAGAGACACAATTTATAGCTAATATATGGGAATTCTGGCATTATGGAAAAGAGTGACTGTGATCTTGTTTAAGAAATGAGTATTAGTAAGGAGAAAATTTGAGGAATCACTAGTTGTTCATTCTATGTATTTAAAAGTAAAATTAAGCATTAATTAAAAAAACATTAAGCTATTAAGCCTCAAATTAAAGTGAAGTGTTTCTTTCTATTAATGTTCATTTTTAAACCTAAACTAGTAATTCTGAACCCAAACCACTGCATATATGTTATATTATACATGACTAAATCATTTAATATAGTCTTGATGTCAGAATAATAGGTCAAGTATAGATTGTTATTTTCTGTATATATTAAAATAGAATTCTTCATTTTCTCACCTTCTATCTTTTCAATGATGATATGGTGAATGAATATCATAGATTTAATTTCCAAAATAATTTAATTTCTTTTTATATTGAACTGTTAAGGTCACAATTGATTAAATTTAGACTACAAAATTATATGTTTACTGAAAGTTCTAACTAAAGGTCAATGGGAAAATTAAAGCAAGACTTTTCAGCAATGTAAATATTAATATTTTATTGTAATGCACAAAGCTGTGAAATTCTCAGAGCTTATTATTCCATTTTGCAGCATTTATTTATGATTCTCCACTAAATTATGGAGGCTTGCTTAATACAGAAAAGAAAAATAAAATCTCCACAATTAAGCAGTGAATATACTTCACTCATGACAATATTATAATAAAATCATTATAATAATTATTTATTGGCATAATTATCATCAGAATCAACAAAATCTGTTATATGATATGAACTGTTTCAAAGTTTCTTAAGCACTCAAGCTGCAACTAATTTAGTCTTTACAGCAACATTAAGATTTATGTTACTACACGTCATGTTAGTAAAATAAGCAACACTTATATGAAAGTTCCTACTAAAAATTTCAAAACAAATGATGGGCTAGGTTAGGAGAAGATGAAAAGTAAATAACCCAGTGTATTATACTTTTTTGGCCTATCTCTAAATCAGATGATCAGACATGTGCCTTAGGAGTTATGTTTTTAATGAGTGGAGAAAAGTTGAGTTTTTATCGTCCAGGTCTTATGTGTTGGTATACTTTAAATATTTAACTTTTAACCAAATATGTATAGTTACTATTTACCATTACAATATATAAGAAAACTGATTTTTGTAAGGTTGAACAGTTTTTAAATATATGCTTATGTGTATTCTTAATATAATTATACATTGGCTATTGGATCTGGAATTAAAGTTAGACCTATGTCAAACTTGAAAGGGCAGTGCATGTTCATCACATTATTCTAATCCTTATCCCTACAATTTGATTATATGTTATCCTTATTTAAAATTGTTCTCTACAATCAAAATCTCCCCACTAACACTGAGCGTTTTAAAGGTTTTAATAAATAACTGGTATTTGAAATGAAAAACCCAATGCAACTTGGGATTTATTGCCTAACTTCACTTCTCATTAGTGATTGACACTTTAGGTCAGGCTCCTACCAGAAGTGTTCTGCTTTTGTATTCCCAGTAATGTCTGCTGTTCTGTTTGTTTTCAGCTTCCTGGCCACCCCTTAAGCTTCTGAACTAACTCTTTAAAAGATGCTGTGTCTACAAGATCAATCATTAGCGATGATTAAATTTACCAAGCAAATGAAAACATGGAGTTCATTTTATGATTATGAAAAGTTTGAATATACATTAATAACTATTTCATGCCAATCTTTCTATTAAGGGAAAATCATTCTATTACTAAAAATTTTCTCCAATGTCTGGCTCACTTACCAGGCAGGTATATGCATTTGAAATAATAATATTTTGATGGATAAATATACCCTTTATTTTGAACTATAAGGTAAAGTTTACCTTGTGACTTGAAAAATATTAAGTTTAATATAGTGCTCAGTGGAAACATTATTTGTGAGGGACTATATTTCCTGAAATATTGTTTGACAATTAAGTAGTTTATAGAGGTAAGTCTGGCATCCCATTGTTATATATATATATATATATATTATGTACAAGCTGGAAAAAATACTTGAGCTGCAAATATATTAATTTTTCTTCTTTATCACTGTAGAAGTGATACAATATGCTTCAGTGTCCTTGAATAGTCTGAGTTCTATAAATCTAGCCAAAAAAACTTTCACGTTAAATTGAGTTGTACTGTATATTCATGAAAATAGGCAATTGCTTAATAATATTTTTCATAGGTGATTTTCTTTTTTTAAATTATTTTATTGGTACATTTTAGGTATACAATACATTTACATTTATCATTGGGTGCTTGCACCTGTACATGATGTATCTTGGTTCTTATTTTTTTCCCCATTACCTGTGCGCCTTTCACCCCCTCCACCCTTCCCTATTTACATAGATTTCATTTCTATTTTTTTTCTTTTCTCATAATTTTTCCTTTCCCTTCTTTCCTTTCCCCTTCCCCTCCCACCATCCTTACACCTTTGGACCTTTTCCTATTTCAAATTATCAATTATTCGTTTTAATCATTTTAATCCTTATTTACACTTTCAGTTTCTCACACTAGAGAAACTATTCAGTATTTACACATGTGTGTCCTATTTATTTCACTTAAGAGTATGGCCTCAATATTTTCTATCAATAATGGATACCAAAGGAAATGTTACTGTGATCAAAGGAGAAGAAATTTGGAATTCCTTGGAAATGATTTTTCCTCCCCTCGCTTCTCTTCGCCCCTCATTCAGCTGTACTCTGAAGTGTGATGGTGACCTCAAAAAGCCTTCATCATTCAAATGTGCCTCAGTTGTGTTCTTTCATCAATTATGTGTACTCCATTTTCTGTTGTGAATAAAAATTTTAGAAGAATGTGAAAAGAAAAAGGCAGTATCAGTCAATCACAAGGGGGGCCATGATACAAGAGTTAGGTTAACTACAGAGGGGTGAAATGTACCAAACATTCTGCCTCTTACAAACGGATACTAAAGAATAAGAAATTTAATGTTGAGAGAAAGATTTGTTAAACACAGATAAAGAATGATGACTTCCCATAGCTTCTGGAAGTCATTGCATGCAACTCTGAAGATCCTTGTAAAATAGACCTGTCTTCAAAGGTTAGACTTGTAAGAGCATGAAAATGAAGAACAAGAAAGGTGTCTTCTGTCCGTGACTGTTTACTATCTGAATGCACAGTTTTGTTTTGGACAGCCATGTGGCCAGAATTGACTTATGGAAGTATCATATTTATTTTATCAACTCAAAAACTGTAGAAAACTTATAAGACAAGACATGTGCTGATAAACACAGCCCTATCATTGTAAACAAAATATAAGGGAAGAAATGGTTACACTGCACACATTTTAATAACTGTTCTTTGAAGATTATAGATAAAATATGTTTAATACAACTACTCTTGTTTTTTAAGAAGTAATTATATTGTCAAGAGTAATCATCATTTTGCTTTGCTACTGTTTCTCTTCTTCCAAACTTAATTTTATATTTTGAACAAAAAATAGTATAGCATAGAGTAATTAAACAGCTCTGCAGAAATATTAACATATACCACATAAATATATCAATGAATTAATAGAAATAAGAATAGAAATATTATTTTATCTGCATCTGTGTGTTATTTGCACTGTGTGTTATAGGCATTTGAGAATCACATTAAAATCATTGCATAAACACAGGTAAACTAGGGGCTGGGGATCTAGCTCAGTGGTTTCACCTCCAGCTGCTCAAGCACAAGGACCTGAATTCAATCCCAGGTACCAAAAAAAAGAAAAAGAAAGAAAAAAAATACAGGTAAACTAGGACCATAAATGGCAATGACTTTCTTGTAGTAAATTTCCCCAAGGGGAATTTTTTTTCTAATTCTATATAACTGACCATAAGCAAGTTTCTCTGAATCTTTGACTGCAATTACCATGCCATATTTTGATCATCACCAGAGTTGGCACTGCTAATTTTAGAACCACCATCTTTTACTAATGAGTCTACTAAATTAGCAAAAAGTAGTGTTTCTGAATAATTGATATATTGACATATCTGGTCTTTATTTGTGTGAGATGTTGATTGAAATGCAGGGCTCAGAAGTGTGAATAATGCAGTAGAATGGATGTGGCACACATATAAGGGAAACCTTGGTCTCTGGACTTTATTTGAAGCATAAATATTTGCATAGATGGAAATGTCAGAGGGCCTGAGAGCAGAAGTTCAGGAGTTTCTATGTGGCATTGATAGAAAAGAACAGCTCTTTGAGGTGTTACAGCAGTTCTTAAATATCCATGGAGCCATATTATAAGAATTGCATATAGAAAAAATAGAAACTTGTTTTTATATACAGAAGGTCAGGGTCAAAAGGCATACATAGGTAATCATAATTGAGAAATCAGAACACTTAAAATTTTGCAAAAGTAATAAAAAATTAACATAAAATATTATTAATTATCTAACTTCAACTGTGAAAAATAATACATGAAATATATATATATATATGCACTATTATAGGTAGACAGAAAGAGCTGGTCATGAAAGGTAACTGTAAGTGAGAAAATTCTGTTGACTGAGAGTACATTACTTTGATTTCAGTTATTATTTTTATTTTCCATAAAAGGAAGAGGATGGAAATTTATAAATAGATATACAGCAAAAAAATAAAGAAAAGAGCAATCCATACATTCAAACACTAAACAAAACATTTCACTTTTCTTTACTACCTAAGTGTAAGAGCTAATTGCTACTCACTCCTTCAGTAGGAAATGTATTCACAATGCCCATTGACACTTCTAGATTCTGATACATAAATCCAGTTCCCAAACTCATTCTGTGCTGATGGAACAGGGGAACATTGTGAGCTGCAAGATGGAATACTACTGGCAATATGAGGCCCTGAATTTAATTGGAACTAAATCTCAGAGGGAATACTCAAAATTAAATGTCCACATTCTTGAAATCTTGTTTAATTTACCTACACAGAAACAGTATTTTTCCCTCATATTGTCACTGTTGTCTTATTTTTATATACATACTTGGTACACAGTGATTGATTATAGCTTATGAAATGACATTCAATTAGCTGCAAGGGACAACATTTCTTGAAGGAAAAAATGAGAATGTTTTCTCAATTTGGAAAAATATATGTCCTTTAAGTATACAACACTGAAAGGAAAAACAAACTGTAATACCCATGACAAACACTTAATGACTGTTACAATAAAAATATCTCTCATTAATTCAAAAATATGAGTAGTGCATTCTTTTTAAACCAGAAAGCCAGGGCACAAACTTGAAATGGTACTTTCTCAGTGCTTCTGAAATCTTCCAAGTGTGACAGAACACTGCAATTCAAAGTATATACTTGAAACAGTTCTTAATGAAAATAACTGTCAGTAAATGTCAAGAGTGGCCATTACACATGTTACTGTCAAACACTGGCATCATTTTAAAAACAATCTGTATAATTAATTCTGATATTTTGAGTTATATGATAGCAATAATATTGCAAGTAATTTTGGTTCCTTTACAAAATAGTTTAAAATAATTCATCATGACTCAAATAAGCAAAGACAATAATATTTTAAGAACATAAATGTTGTTCATCCAAATCCAAAAATGAAGTTCTCATAATCATTAAATAACTTTCATGCTTATTAATTTTCATAATTAGAAATGCACAGATATTATAGCTATTATTGCCTATGATTAAAGGAACAAAAATACGAGCCAAAAACTTTCATTCTTAAACTTTTGTACATAAACTGAAGGGACCCTGATCATTGGGTACATGTTTTGATGTTAAGCTTGCTTTGAATGTCACACTATTGTTACAAGCTACATCAACATACATTCCATTACTGGATATGGTTCAATTGTCAGAAATGTGAACCAGTCACCTTGAAACAAGATTATGCTGTTTCCAACATTAGTACAAGTAGAAAAGGGGGTGTAACAACCACATGCTGAACAGAGATCTGAGGAAAACCACACACACAAAAAAAAACCAAAAAAAACCCCAGAGCATTGTCCCACCATTTCTGTTTAGAATATTCAAATCTTATTCTTAGCTTGTTGGAATTTTCCTAAGAGCAAAATGGTGTTGCTATTAGGTTAGGGGAGAAACTATTTCTTTTCATTCACTCCTTTTTTATCTATCTTAATCTCATGTTCATTCCCTGCCCTTCTTTGTTAGAGGTACTTATATTTAGAAAGAGCTTATGGCAGATTGTCCTTATCTGTGCATTTTTGCTCCAAAATCTAAAGAGATAAATTCATTGTAGTCATCATTTTGTACCCTAGTAAATGTGGGTAAGTTCCTTAAGTTCTTTCATTTTTTGATTGCCTTCTCATCTATAAAATTGAGAAAAATAATAGTGACTATAATGAAAAGTTAACATTTTCATAGTGCTTATCCTGTATTGGTTCTTATTCAAGTAAATTTTCAAGTGATCATTTATTTATTCTTCATAGTAATCACCTTATGAAACATACAGAGGAGGAAACAGAAATTTGTGGCAACTTTTACAAGGTTTCAAAATTAGAATTTAAATCTAAATACTCTGGCTCAGAATTTGCCCTTAACTAAACTTTAACTGACTTCATAGGACTTTTGTTAACTACTAAAGAACAATATAAATTTTGCTTAGAAGAGGTACTGGGTTATGGTAAGACCTCAATAACTACTAGTTACTATAGTCATCATCATTTAGATACTTCTTACAAAAAGACCATATTAAAAGGGTAATCAGAATGTACAGTGAATGTTTAAAGCAAAGGGGAGTGTTCTGAGAGGGAGTTATGACACTGTACTGTGATGCATTTTAAATTTAAACATTCACCACAATATTCGATCACACCTCAAATGATACCTACTTGTCTTTTTGTTCTGAAGCAAAACTTACAAAATATATTTTTGAATTCTTGACTTCCAGTATATACACTGTTTTTTTCTTTCCAGTTTGGTTATGAAATTTCTACATAATTTTGTTTGTTTTATGGTTATTTAATTTTAGGAAACCTTCCTATATCTTTCATTGATATTTTTATTTCATAATTTCCTTTAATTTTCTAACTGCTAATTAATATATTATTTTGTAACCTAGTTTAATATTGCATGCCTCTACTTTTTTCTGATTTTAGAGCTTCATATGTTACATTTGAATTCTATAGTATTTTTCATTGTTTTCCTAATTAACTGTCTCATACAATTCATATGACCTGTGTACTCTGTGGTGAGGTGGTATTTCTACAGTTCAATCAATTTTTAAACTCAAAAATCCTGTTCTTATATTTTCTTATTGACTTTTTATCTTTTATAATACAGTTTCCTTATGTCTCTTTCTGAGTATGTTGTTGGTTATACAATGTCCAATTTTTCTTCACCAATAGCTAATATTCTGACTTTCAATTCCTTTTAAATAAAAATTTTGTGACTTATGTCTCCTGAAGTTACAATTCTGAAATGAAATGTGAAAAGTCCACATTACAGTGAACTATTGTCACCCTTTTAGGCCTACATAGAGAATCAAGGGGAAACAACAAGAGCTATTTTAACTTTGAGTTGTAGGGATAGAGATTTTATAGTCCATGTCCATGAGGGGCAAAACAAGAGGCACAGTTAAGGGCAATCCTGGCAGAGAGATTGCTGTAGGTAATCTAGATATCTTGTAGAATCTCAACACTTTATATAAAACCTACCTGTAATAAATTAATCTCTTAATATGACTTTGGGGACAAGAGGAAAACAGATATTTCATATTAGAAGAAACATACACTTTTTTTGGTGAGAAAATGGTTATGAAAATTGATATGGCCCCATAAAATGACTCATAGTCAAAATTTGTAGATACATTCTTTCTTTTTAAACTGTGATCTATATTTAGCATTTATTTGTTCCTCCCACCCAGGGGATGCTTTTAATTCAAATTCTATCTTCCTTTATAATGGGAATACGTCATAAGCATATGATAACATAGAGTATATTTAATCTTAAGGAGTTTAACTGACAACTAAATTCAAACTTAGACAGATATTTGATCCTAATGTCTATAGATAAAAGTTTAAAAACAGAAATGAGCATATTAAGTAAATTTTTAAAAAAAAAACATCTGGTGCAATCAAGATTCCTGACTTATTAAAGTAGGGAAGCCTGCTGCCACTGGTCAGGAGACTCTGAACATCCCACTTCAGATATCTGAACTTATGTAAACAATTTGTGGCAGAAATATTAGTAAATATCCTTCCATTTAAAAAAAAAATTATTATGTCTCAACATTTGATGCATTTTTTTCAAAAGAAGCAATATCAAATTTGATGTTAGAGGTATTTGGCAAAAGCACTAATTCCTATGTCTAGTCCTTAACTGTCATTCCGCTTCTAGAGATGAATTTCTTGCCTACACAGTACCTCCTGCTGTTTATGTGGAAAGATGACATTCACAACCTAACTCACATTATCTAAGATCTTAAGAAAATGCAGCGTGATATCCAAGAAACCCCTTTATCTTTTTCAGCCTATGTGGTTGGACTCACATTGTCTCCAGGACAATTTTTGCTCTATTATTCACAATCTTTTTTATTCTTCCTGGCATTCATCATGCTGTGACTAGTCCTCATCCTCCTACAAAAGATGCTATTTCATGAGATTGGACTGAGCATGGAGTATACTTTCAACCCTAGACAGTCTCTAAATTATCAACTCCTTTAAGGTCAGATAGTGGAGTAGGAGCCTTCATGCAGCAAAAAGGTATTATTCATTTCTCTCCCTCTCTCTCTCCTTCTACCTCTCTCTCTATCCTAGACATCAGAACTCCAGGTGCTTTAGCCTTTGAACTCTGATACTTGTGCCTTCAGACTCCAAGGGCTCTCAGATTTTCAACAATAGACTGAAAGTTACATCATCAGCTTCCTTGATTTGGGGGTCTTTCAATTTTGATTCAATCATGCTTCTGGCTTCTGTAGTTTTCCAGCTTCTTCTAGATGATCTGTTGAGGACTTATTCTCCATAGCCATATGAAATAATTTTTATGTATTATAATATATATTATATATATCCATATATTATATATATGTATATATCCATCTATGTACCATTTACCTTTCTACCTATCTAGCTTCTATTAGTTCTATCTCTCTGGAGAAGTCTTGGTGATGCATACAGTTTAAATACCCTTTATTAACACATCATAAAACACCATGTGATAATCTGGGAATTAAAACAAACAGAACATGTGCATAAGAAAAGGAGAAAAGTCCCCCAAACCAGGACAATGTCTCCAGTTAGAAAGCCCCACTTCATGTCACCTGATTCTCTGACGGTATCTGACCCATGCCAGGACCCTGACACTTCTCTATTCATCCTGTGAGAGCTCAGCCAAAAAAAGCCACCTGAGTACTGAATGGTGTCTAAGACTTATCTTTGACATGACTCAAATCGAAGGAAAGAAGCTGCTCCTGGGGAATCTGGCTAACTAGGGCTATTCGACCTGAACATGCAAGTTCCTCATATATAAAAATATATTGACATAGAATATAAACAAGACTCCAGATGAAATGCAAAAATGCGTTGTACTTTTTTTTCCCTCCATTTTATTCTTTAATCCTCATTTTACATCATTGTAAATGGCTTATATCTGCCTGATTTAAATTGGAGTTCTTTTGAAAATATAAATATGTAAAACCACAGGAATGTTTTCCTCATTTGTGTCTACAATAAGAGCCCTTTCAAGTTGTTTTGCATAGGAAGGTTAGAGGGAGAAATTAATTAACTTTTAAAGTTCTAATTTATTATCAATTTTATTTTCTCATTTAAAAATAATGAGTAGTTTTAGGTAATATTTCCCCAAACTTTATACATGAAAGTTTGGATTAAGGGAGACTCTTCAGTTAGCCATTGTTATATTTCATATTTAGTAAACTGCAGATCTAAGTGCCATAAAAAAGAGAAGAGAGGTATATATTGTGTATATGAATCAAGTTATAAGCATCACTTTCAACAGTTCTTGTAATAAATCTATCCTTTAATGAATATATTATGTATGTATATTTGAACAATTTGTTTTTATATCAAAAGAAACTTTTCATTTCTGAAGCAATCCATTTATTATGGTTTGGGTCCGGATGTCCCTCAAAGCCTCATTTGGTCAGAGGTCTCTGAAACTGGAATGTGTGATGCTAGGTTTAAGGGCATGTGATCACGAAACCACTGCTCCTGAGTGGTTTAGCACCCCTCCAATCAGGTAGTCTAGATGGCATAAAAGAGGAAAAAAGACTCGGTGAAAACCCCTTGTTTCCTTTGCTACCTTGTGCCATGTTTCTCCTCTGCCATGACTGTCTCCCATCCACACTGTCTTGGAGCCAGCCAGTTACGGACTGAAACCTCTAGGAACCGTAAGCCAAATAAACCCCTTCCCCTCTAACTTTGAGTGACAGGTATTTTGTCTCAGCAATGAGAGAAAAGCAATTAGCACTTCATTTTAGCAGAAGGAGCATGAGATTAGAATTTAAATCTTAAGAAAATGGAAAAATAGGAACAAAATCTTTGTAAATAGGGAGGACTGGAGGGGTTGAAGGGAGGGCTGGGCAAGGGTGAAAAATAAGAACCAAGAGAGACTATGTAAAGGTGCAAATTTCCAATGATAAATGTCATTATATTGTATACCTAAAATGTACCAATGATTAGAATGAATAATAGATAATGTAAAATAGGAAGAAAAGGTCCAAAGGGGTAGGGGTAGTGGGAAGGGCAAGGGAAAGGAAAGAAGAGAAAGGAAAAAATGATGAGAAATGGAAAAAATGGAAATAAAGCCTTTGTAAATAGGGAAAGGTGGAGGGCGTGACGGGAGGGCTAGGAATGGGGAAAAAATAAGAACCAAGATGCATTATATAAAGGTACAATTCCCAATGAGAAATGTAATTGTGTTGTACACCTACAATGTACCAATAAAAGAATTTAATACAAAAAAAAAGAATTTAAATCTTAACACTCGTATCAATTTAAAAAAATGTCACTTATGGATTACTTTAAAGAAGTATCTTTAAAATGATAGTTATTAGTTTTTATGGCTGTAGGGATATTGGTATTGATTCCATAAAGCATTTTAAGTTAAATAAGAAAATAAATACAACAAAATTATTATGGTCCTAACTTAATGGAGTTTTTATTTACTTTAACCAGCAATAAAATTTATTGCATAGAAATAAATAAGTTTTAGATCTAGTATTAGTTTTCTTGAAGTTTATCTTTACAGTTTTGAGAAGTATGATTTTCTATATCTATTGACAAATAATATAATATTGTATGTGATATATACAAAGTGAATAGTAGGGTTTCTGAACATTGTGAGTGTTTTTATGTAGCTGAGACATTTAAAGAAACTTAATACAGGATATTTTTCTTTGCTCATGTAGTAACATAAGAAGGGATATAACATAAAGGAGGGAAATGTGTAAATCAATTTAAAATGTACTTACAAAAAGGGTCCATAGAATGTTTTCAATAGGTTCTAAGTAGTCATGACAGAGAGGTAAACATAAAAATAGTTAGATAATTCTATTCATAGAACTTTTAAAATGATATATCAAGAATTTAAACTTTCTAATCATGGTTAGTTCTTTTTAAATTTGACTGTGTCTGCATTGCATATTACACCAAAACAGGAGTCTCATTGCTGCTGAAATAACAAAAGCTTTTTATCATCTAAAAATAGTTATTTTTTGAAGCATTAATTTTATTTATCATTTAGATTAATTAGAAAGGCATAAAATTTGCATTAGTAATGTCAAGAAAACATTTTATTGCTTGGCATCCAAATGCATAAAAAAAATAATTCCTTAAGTGGATTAAAATAACAATATTCAGTATATACATTTTTCAACAAAATTAGCTGCAAATGCAAAAATAACAAAGTAATATACAGGTTTTTAAATGATAAATTGTGTGCATTAAAACATAGCAAAACAATTTAAGTTAGATAAAAATGTCATTGTTTTCTACTGTAAATTTAGGATACAAAGATAAAACACACTGCTCATTTAACTTAATAAGGTGACATGATATGTGACACCTTGTAATAAATGTTGTGACTGATAGAAAAAAATCTTACTTTTATGTCAATTGAAATTAATCCTTTGTTTTGCTATCAATGTAAAACCACTTAAGATCCACTGTCAATGGCAATATAACATCAGTCGCTTATTTATGTGCTCATTAATTCATTCATTTGGATTAGAGAAATATATTCAGTGATATGAATAACATACTGAAGTGGTTATTTTCAAAGTTTTTTCTTTTTTTTCCTCAAAAAGACTGAAGAAGAGAGGGGGAGGGCACTGTGTGCATTCACACAGAGTGTCTGGCAGGCAGTGTAGATGCTCGCCAGAGGTGAAGGAAGCCTTGAGTACACTTTTCTGGACATGCTGGTCCACATAAGATAAAATCTTCAATGAGAGCCTTCTTACTTTATAAATCCTGGTGGTGGAACATCTGTTTGACCCACTGAATGGAAGAATGAGAGCACTGCATAGCAACACTCTGTGAATAGAAGGGACCCGACATGCGCTTAATATGGCACTCTGAATATCTTTCACCTCAATGAAGCTAATGCTTATAGCACAGTATAAGAAAGTAGACAGTGGCAAATAGCTTTTAAAGAATGAAGCCTTCTTGCCAGCCAGGGATCTCTTTGGACACATTACTTTGCACTCAGTCAGATTGGGTCACCTCCCACCCTGACCAGGACTTGGAGGAGTTTTTCAGTGATTGCTACTAAAAAACCCTCTCCAGAAAATACAGTATGTATTTAGAATCCATTGAAGCTCTAGGAAACAACAGAGTTATCAGTAAAGAATATATTAAATGGCTCAAGGCATTTTTCTATGTCCTGACATTGAAACTCTTTGAACCAGTTTCTGTTTCTGTAACCAAGTGTTCCTTTAGAGTGATCACACTCAAAATCTGCAAATCCATGCAGGGCTTATCCTGAATTTCTTAAAAAAATGACATAACTAAAGATGCCTTCTATGGTGTGGGTATAAAATGATTGATCTTTACCCAAGAGACTTCTGAAATTTTGTCTTCAGGCAGGCTTCTCTGACAGATGATATAGGAATATACCAGGTGTGGTAGGGATTTTTTATACAATGCTACAAAAATAAAGTGAAGAAGCTCCACAAAACATCTTCTCATGACTATTGCATTTTTGCTATTTTATTCCTTACATCACTAGTGTTTTACTGCTTTAAGCCCTGAGAGTGGACATATATTTGGACTGCAACACTATCCTGCATGCTTAAGGCAAAGCTCCAACCACTTGGAAGAAACTGAAGAATGCCTTCTAAACCTTTACTCTATCTGTGTATGCAAGTTGCACCATGCTATTGACTTCAGTATTTTATGAAGATACAAGGATTGATGATGGATGTGCTGACATGCCAACCTGTGGAAGCTTTTAAGGAACAGAGTGGGTAATAAAATGGCTTGCTGTTCTTTACAAATAAAGACTTTCAAATACGAGTGATCAAAATAATCAATTTGAATATTGAAAAATGAAGATTAAATTGAATGTCAAGAAATCAATGAGGAAACCATTGCAGCAATTAGTTAATGTAAGAAAAACAAAAGAAAAAAGGTATAGATATAAAGGAATAATAATCTAATTGGATAATTTAAGTGTATATAGGGGCTATGTGTGAGAAGAAAATTTGTTCATAGTTTTAAATATGGTCTTGTAAATATGATAAACCATCCCTCATTTTTTGTACTCATTCTCTGTCCAATCTAAATATTTTTCAATTCCTGGCTGCTGCTCAAGTCATTTATTCATTCTTTTTTAACTTACATTTTAGATAGTTAGTTCTCTAGAACAGAAAACATGCTTTAGTAGTGTAAACAGAAAAAAAGCCTTCAAAAGAAAGTCAGAGACTTGAACATGACCTTTCAAAGAGCATTTGGTGACAGCACACAGCAAGAAGCCCACTGAAGATTCATTTGCCTCAACAACCTAGCTAAATGCTTCAGGTTGCCATTCCCCTACCATTTCCACTATTACTCTTAAAAACCAGATAGATCCCAGGGTTTCCAGTTGTCTCCATACCTTCATGCTTGATCTCAGAAGCAGATTTAAGTGCTTAGGATTTGGCATCACAAGTTCCTGACTGCTCTCTTAGAAAGCTGGGCCCAGTGTGGCAAGCATCCACCTTTAAAACTGGACATTCAAAAGATGCCAAAGAACCAGAGGGCAAGAGAAGCAGTTAGCTAATCACTTAACTCTACTCATTCTTGGTCAATCACCACTTAGATGACTTTTAAAAATATTTTTATATATTTCCTCCAATTGTGAAGTAATACTACTGATAATCTATTAATAAAACAGCCATTTTCATGGATAGATATGATGATAAGATATCAGATTCAAACTTTGTTACTGTGGAGGCACCTACATTTCAAACAATGAATACCTGGTGGTAAAGAAAGAAAAACTTTTGAAAGTGACTCTGAACCCTTTGAATATGAACATATACAAGTATATTAATTTTCAACTTTTGATAAGTTGAATTTCATTCCCTGTGTGGACACACATTTGTGTGTGTATTAGAATGTGTGTGTGTGTTTGTATTTAAGAATAAGTGGACAGCTGCTCTTAAACAAGTAGACTTGTCTACTGACAATAAGGAAGTTGATTTCTCCTTTTTTGATATTTCCAGTATATCTCACATAAGTCTCCAAGAGTTGATATAACGCATTACTACACATGTGATGACTTAAAAAACAACATAGTCCTAGAAAGTGCATCTCCAAAATCAAAGTATCAGCAGGAAAACATGTCCTGTGGAGGGTCTAGAGAATGCTTTCTTTCCTCTACCTGCTTCTGGTACCTGACTGCATTTCTTGGCTTCCATGGTGTGTAGCTACATTACTTCAGTCTCAATCTCTCTTTCTCATCTCTGTATTTCTTTTCCACTATTATCCTTTACAAAGACATTTATTTGTATTTTATTTGTATTTGTGCCCAATAGTTAATCAAGGATGTTCTTGTCTCAAGATTGAACTTAGCTACATTTGCAAATACTCCCTTTCCAAATAAAAATCTACACATTCATCAGCACCAGGAATATGGATAAAGAAATACTACTGGAGTCTTCTATTTAAACCACTAACATGGTTTATGATGGAACATAAAATTTAAAGCACTGTTGAGTACCAAATTATATCATCATCCACTTACATATTATTGATTCCATCAATTTGCAAGCAAGAAAACCCACAACAAAATATCCACTATGCATATTCCTAAAAGACCAGGCATTAGGGAAATAAAAATGAACAAGTGAGCTGGGTACGGTGACACACAACTGTAGTCCTGGCTGCTCAGAAAACTGAGGAAGAAGGATGGTAAATTCCAGTTCAGCAAGCTGGCAACTTAGAAAGGTATCATATCAAAAAAGTTAATAAATAAATGCAAAAAGCCTGTAGATGTAGCTCTACACTCTAAGGAGTCAGCCTCCAGTGCTAGAGGGGAAAACGACAGAGTAAAATTCATTGTCTATAAAAAGCTCCTAATTTGCTGATCTAAAGAATTAATAATAATCTAAATAACATATCTAAATAACATTTTACATAATAAAGATTAAGATGAATCAATGAATAGTGAAATAACATCAACTTAAAAATCACTGGAAAGTGGTTATAGGAAACAGTATGAGGAAAAGACACCAGACTAGCCAAAGTCCCTCCTGGACAACAGGTGTGCAGGCATACAGGCCCCATCCAGAGACCTGCCCAGATACCATTGGTAAGTACACAGAGGCCTCAGCCACAAGCCTACCCTGACAACAGTGGTGTGGGGCAATCAGACCCCAGCCAAAGACCGATATAGTCAGCTATGCATGCCCACAGGCCCCAGCCAGAAGCCCACCCAGATACCATTTGTAAGTGGATGCAGACCCAAGCCAAAAGCCTGCCCAGACATCAGGGCTGAGGGTGTGCAGGCCACAACAAGAATCCCACTCAGACAGTAGCACAGCAAGGAGATCCAGAAGGCCATCATTCTGACCCCAGAAATTGGTGCCATGGTGAGCAGTAGAAAGAAGGCCCCTCTGAGACTTCATGAGAATTGAAGCCCAATGGGAGAGCAGAGTCACCTCAATAAAGGTGTAGTGTTGGGAGCAATGCTACATAATTCTAGGGAAAAAATCATTTGACTAGGCCTAGTTCTCCTGCCTACAGGCCAGCTATGGCATTCCAGACATAATTGCATTTTGGCCTCAGGTCACAACTGAGACCTCAGTGATCTGGATGCTTATAATGCTCCAGCACAAGACCACACCTGCGGGAGACACCTTGGGAGGAACCAAATCTTCATCTGCATAGTTCCTCATTGTTCTTAGAGTTCCACTGCCCCACAGTCTCTTGTTACACCTTATTTATTCCAATGTGAAGTACTGAACTCTGCATTTCACTTGTTACATTTGTTTCCCTATGTACTGAATAACAGGTGCTGGAAGCTAGGGGGTCTTTGTCTTTGCTGCCCAGAGCAGCACTGATCAGACCCAAAGCACAGCTTCATCTCAGTTTCATTTTTCTACCTTTCCTGTAATTTGCCATGTGCTGCCCTGGCTCGCAGGAGACTAGGACTTACTGCAGAGGTTCTGGTAACGTCCCTTTCCCCTGTTCCCTACAGTGTAGCAGACTGCATCAGTTGAAATGAGAAGACCCATAAACAAGACTCAAAACCAGACTTCCCTATTACCAAAGACAACCTCAAGGGGCAACAAGATGGAACAATCTGAAATTTAAACCACCTGGCCTTCCTAAACTGGCAATGAAAGAGGATCTGGAAAAAATGAAATAAGAAATAATTTCTCAGATAACAACAGAGATGGTGACCATAGTGAAAGACATGATTAATAACTCTAGACCAGACACAGATTAAAAAAATAGAGGAGTCAGGAATATGATGGAATCCCAGCATAGGAAACAAATGGAATCCACACAACAGATTCAAACAGATATCCAGGAGATTATAAACTCCATTGAAAAATAATGCAGCAGAATAAGCCAATGTGAGGACAGAAAATTAGATACAAAAGACAGGATTGTGATTAGTAACCAGGAAAAGAAGGATTTCTTAAAAATAGCAAGGGACCACAAGAAATCAATCCAGCAGCTGCTAGATGATGCAAAGAAGAAAAATATAAGATTGATCAGAGTCAACGAAGAAACAGGAGATAGTGCAAATGACATTAAAAAAAAAAACCTGTTCCAGAAGTAATGGCAGAAAACTTCCCAAACACGGGGAAAGAATTTGCCATACAGATTAGTGAGACATGCAGGATTCCAACTAGCCATGGTCAAAAAAATCTACACCTAGGTATACAATAGTCATGATTCCAGAAGCCCACCAGAACAAAACACTGCAAGCAGTTAGAGAAAAGAAATCACATACAAAGGAAAGCCCACCAGAATCCCAGCAGTCTTCTTAACACAAACCTTCAAGTCAGGAAGAGCTAAGATTGAAGTATTTCAACTCCTAAAAGAAAACAACCTCTAACCTAGATTGATGTACCCTACACAACTATTTTTCAAAATTGATGGAGAAATAAGATACTTTCATGACAAAGAAAACCTGAGGAACTTTATAAATACCAGACCAGCACTCCAAAAATTTTAAACTATATCCAAGGAAAAGCCAATGAGAATCATGGCCCCACAAAACCCAACAGAATTAATCAATCAGACAAGTCAAGAAATTAAATGCAAAGGGGGAGAATCCAACAATAGGAAAAGGTCATGACAAGAATAAGTTAATGCATATCAGTTAGTGGATATCAATACATTTCAATGTTAATGGTCTCAATTCACCAATCAAAAGAAAGAGACTGACAGAATGGGTCAAGAAGCAAGATCCAACAATATGCTGCATACAAGAAACACACTTAATTCAAAAAGAAACTCAAAGACTAAAAGTTAAAGGGTGGAAAACAATACTCCATGTGACAGGAACCTGAAAAAAAGCAGGAGTAACTATCCTCTTTGCAAATCAAGTGGATTTCAAACCAACACTAATTAAGAGAGACAAAGAAGGCCACTACATCCTTGTAATGGAAACAATCCAAGAGGAGGAGATGACAATCAAAAATGTATATCCACCAAATACTAGTGCATCCAACTATATAAAACAAATATTAACAGACAGGAAAAATCAAATGAGCACTAATACAATAGAAGTGGGGGACCTCAATATCCCGCTGTCACAATAGATAGATCAACTAGACAAAAAAAACCCCAACAAAATACTAGAACTCAATCAAACTTTTAAACAAATACACTTAGATGTTTACAGTGTGTTCCACCCCACAAAATCAGAATACACATTCTTTAGCTTCACACAGATCATTCTCCAAAATAGACCACATATTTGCTAATTTAACATGAAGCTATCCTGTGTATATTATCAGATAATAGTGTGGTGAAACTGGAGATCAACAGGAAAAGAAACCACAAGAACTTCATAAACACATGAAATTTGAACAACACACTTCTGAACAACGAGTGGGTCACAGAGAAAATTAAAGAAAAAATTAGACATTTTCTACAATTAAATGACAATGGCAATACAACATATTGGAATCTATGGGACACAGTGAAAGGAGACTTACAAGACAAATTCATAGCAATGAATGCTCATATTAGGAAAACAGAATGAGCTCAAATAAACAACCCAATGCTGAACCTCAAGCTTCAAGAAAAAGAAGAGCAAGAAAAACTCAAAGCTCGTACAAGGGAGAAAATTGTAAAGATTAGAGCAGAGGGGCCAAGGATTTAGCCAGTGGTGCCACCACCTGCCTCACAAGTGCAGGATCCCAAATTCGATCCCCAACACCGGGGAAAAAAACCCCCAAAAAACATTAGAGCAGAAATCAATGCAATGGAGACAGAGAGAATGATACAAAAAAATCAATGAAGAAAAGAGTTGATTCTTTGAAAGAATAAACAAAATTGACAAACTCTTAGCCAAACTTATCAAAAAAAAAGCAAGAAAATACACAAATCCATGCAGTTAGGAATGAAAAGGGTAAAATTATCACAGAGCCAGCAAAAATTCATGGGAACATCAATAACTGCTTTGAGAACATATACAACAATGAGATAGAAAACAGAAAAAATGGACAGATTTTTAGATATATGTGAATTAATAAAGTTGTTCTAAACAACCCATAGCAATCAATGAAATTGAAAATATAATTAAAAATTTACCAATGAAGAAAAGCCTGTATCCTGATGCCTTCACTGCTGAATTCAACAAGACATTTAGAGAATAAGTATTGTCACTAGTGTTTAAACTCTTCAAAGAAATTGAAAAGGGAAGCAATACTCCAGCATTCATTCCTGGATGCAAGCATCACCTTGATCCCAAAAGGAGAGAAAGACCCAACTGAAAAAGAGAACTATAAGCCAATCTTCATAATGAATATAGATGAAAAAAATCTTCAATCAGATATTGGCAAACAGAGTGCAGAAGATCATCAAGAAGATCATACACCCTGACCAAGTGGGATTCATCCCGGGGATGCAGAGATGGTTCAACACATGCAACTCAATGAATGTAACATACATTCTAACAGAGCCAAAGACAAAAAACCATACCATCATCTCAATAGAAGCAGAAAAAGACTAAGTTAATTATTGGCACTTAACTGTCAAATTATTATTATTTTCCTTTTTTTGTAGTTTACTCTTAGTTAAGGCCTATGTTTCAAGTGAAAAACTCTTTGGGTGTCATCAACCATAGTTTGGAGATTTGTTATCCAAGTATTTACAACCATATACTATTCCTGTTTCCTAGGTTCTTCTTCATCACGAACAAGTTTAATTTTAGGTGCAGCCCTGTGGTGGATTGTTTCTCTTCACAAGCATCAACTTAAAATGTTCATATTTTTCCATCTTGCTATGACTTGATAAAGTAGAGGAATTCAGTTATGTTATTTTCAAAATAAATCTGATGAAAAGTAAAGATCATATTGTACCACTGAGAGCAATAGTCCTATTTGTGGTGTGCAATATGTACTTTCATCAGTGAAAACAAAACTATATCTAGTTTGGGAAAATGGCATGTGTGCTTTGCACATTTATGGATTAGTTCAGTGTTTAGTTGTCTATTACAAGTGGTCACGATGTCATAATATTTAAATGTTAATTTAATGGCAGCATTATGAGTTAGATTAATATGGAACATGGCAAGCTATAAAAGGAATTTAAACTATACCATTAGTAAGTCCTGTAAAGTGTTCTCTCCTATTCCCACTGAAGTAATACTTCAGTTTTACACTCTGGTGGCTAGGGACTTAATGCTGTAAGAGTTCTGCCTAATATAAATTGCATAAATCATACAAAATGTCCCAGAACATCATGCTTTGTGGCTGATGAGAACCACATTATTCTTTAAACAATAAAAAAGAAATTGAACCCCAACTATTTAAATGAAAGAACAGAGCCAACAATTCCTTGCTATCAACTTGTATTACATGCATTATAGCTGAAGTTGTCAATGATAAGTTATTACTTGTTATAATATATTTTAAATTTCATTTGACCTTGATGGGACAAAGACATTTTCCTATTGAAATTAATATGCTTCTTGCAGCTTCAGCTTTCATCTTACATTAAAAAGTACTTGACAACACACAATTGTACTTTGAACAAATCAATGTTTTTAAATGGCCCATGTTCTATCTGTTGATCTCTCCAATGATAAAGTGCAGCCTGAATACTTGTGTGTTAGAACAATTTTCTTTTCAAAAGTTTCTTGTAAAAAATAATTTGTTCTTTTTGTCTTATTTCACTCCAAATTTTTATTACCAGGGATATATTTTTCACTGTAATCTATTCAATTCTTCCTCTTCTTTAAAAGGATGTAGAGTGGCTGCAGCTATATAAATTTTTTTTTGCTGGGTCCAACACCTACTTAATTCCGGAAGAAAACCTTGTTCCATTAAGTAATGGCCTATATGTTGCCAGCATATTTCTAGGTTTCTCTGAGAGGAGGAGATGATCAGAATTAGTTCCAAGGAACTATCACTGATTCACAGGAGTATAGGGAAGAACTAAAGGCAAACAGCTATTTCCTTCCTGAACTAAGTGAGACAGACCTTGTCCTTTCTGTGGCTACCACTTCAAACAAATACTCAGTAAGAATTTCAGGGTAGAGGACCTAATCTGTTAAATTTTTACATATAGAAAAGAAATGAACCAATAACAAATGCTGGCAGGGGGTGTGGGGAGAAAGGAACCCTTCTTAATTGTTGGTGGGAGTGCAGACTGGTGCAACCGCTGTGGAAATCAGTGTGGAGATACCTCAAAGAACTAGGGCTAGAGGTCCCACTTGACCCAGCTATTCCCCTGCTGGGTATCTTTCCAAAAGAATTAAAAGAATCATACCAAAGTGATATATGTTCATCTATGTTCATAGCAGCACAGTTTGTAATAGCTAAAACTTGGAAACAGCCCACGTGCCCATCAACTGGAAACTGCATGAAGAAGTTGTTTATTTGTTTTGCTTTTTTATAAAATGGAGTACTACTCAGCCATAAAGAACAGCAAACTAGAGACATTTATGGCTAAATGGATGTATATTGAGGCCATATTCTTATTTCTGAAATAAATAGGACACACGTGTAAATACCGAATAGTTTCTCTAGTGTGAGAAACTGAAAGTGTAAATAAGGTTTAAAATGAAAAATTGATAATTTGAAATAGGAAGAAAAGGTCCAAAGTGATAGGGGAAATGGGAGGGAAAGGGGAAAGGAAAGGGGAAGGAAAAATTATGAGAAAAGAAAAAAATGGAAACAGTGTATGTAAATAGGGAAGGGTGGAGGAGGTGAAGGGTGCACAGAGAATGGGGAAAAAAATAAGAACAAAGATATATCATGTACAGGTACAAATGCCCCATGATAAATGTAAATGTATTGTATACATAACATGTACCAATAAAAGAATTTAAGCAAAAAAAAAAGTGAATATTGAGAGGGTAGGTATGAGAAATGATGATGGCGGTGATAATGATGATACTAGATTAAAGCCACCTCATAATAACATATTGTCTGGATTATTTTCCCTCTTTGTGCTCACCTTCAAAATTTAGTGCAAAAATCATCTATTTCTTAACTCAACCTAATACTATCAGACTTTTAACCCCAATTCAACCTTTGTATCAGCAGAAGTTATCCTGGAGTCCATGGTTGATCTCCACATGTCCGTCTGAGATAGAAGTCCATGCCTTGGGCCACCTCTTCGTTCTGCAGTCTCATCTTGTCTGTCACACATCCCAAGTTTTCTTTTTGCATAATTGATGTGTCTTTCTCGGCTTTCTTTTCCTCTCCTGTTTCTGTTCTTCTTCAGTCTTTAAATGTTAGAGACACTAATACTTGGGCTTTTCCTCTTATTCCCTTATCCCACGTATAGCTGTGAAATGAAGCCTGTGTGTCTTTGCTTTTTCATCCAGAAGAAAAATAAGACTACTGGAAATATCTAATCTATGCAATTGTGAAAATTAAATGAGTTACTAAACACAGAGCTTTAGAAATGCTCAAGGAAAATTATAAATGGTAATGAAATATTTGGCTTTTTAATTAGAGAAATAGAGAGATTTCTAAGCTAGATGTGCTGTGATAAAATCTATTCCTAGTATGATTTTGGAATAGATTACTTAAAATAATGTGAACTGTTTTATAACTGCTAGATGAAATAGTATATACAAGTTTAGATATATGTGAAATTATATTTTAGTTGAGGTACCGATATTAATAATAATTCACTATTCTACAGTATTAATTATATTTTAGAATTGAACCATATCAATTTAAGGTCATTCATGTTTTCATTCACTGTGATGTTTCCTAATAGGAGAAAATACTCAATTTTAACTAAAATCATTCTGTTTCCAGAGTTTTTCTGATGATAGACCAGAGTGAGAGAAAATTATGAATTCATGTTGCTACATTGAGATTAATCCCTTTTTAATATTTGTCATTTTTGTTTGTCTGTGCACTTTTCCTCTTGCTGCTTTGATGTTTTAATCTACTCTATACAAGGGCATTTAATACCCTAATATATGATACTGTAGGATATAATATTATATTAGGGTATTTCATCTTGTTTTTCCCTATATCCTATAATCTCAACTCCTGTTATCAAGTTCTAGATTACTTAGCTCACCAATAATCCTGTTTATCTATATTTTCTCTTTAAAAATATTTTAGATACACATAAACTTTACAAATGTGTTAGATCATTTTTTGAAAACCTAAAAACATTTATTCTCCCTCCCTTAGGTAGTGATTCTTATCCATTTGCTTTGGAATTTGGAGCCTCTAAAACACTTATATATTTTTATATTTAAATGTTACTTTGTTTACAATAATGTAATCATTGTTTTGTTTTACAACTCAATTTTTACTTCTTTAATATATTTCTATGCAACAGATGTGTTTCGGAGTATCAAATATTTGTTTTCAATTTTAAAGTAAAGCTATTTTACTTTATATATTTTGAATTAATTTTTTGCCATTGCTGTATCTTATATTCAGACCAGGTCCTCAAATGATTTTGAGTCTATGTGGCACAAGAACTCAGCTTTATTTGAAGAATTTTTGAATTCCCATGTTTGATATTATCTGTGTGTCAGCTTTATTCTCAGGTACTATCAGGGGGATTTTCTAAGACAATATATGTCCTATTAAAAGTAACAACATCTAATAAAGCAAATCTTTTCAATGGTCTTATTTAAAATCAATGAATTTTCTTTACTAAAATTTTTTTGTAATGTTTCTTTCTTGTTATGAAGTTTGGAATTATTAAACTTCTTTTTTCCTTTTAACTTTCTAATTCATAGTTTAAACTTTCCTATCCTCAGTATCTTCCTTTACATCTTTCCTCCATTCCTGTTAGGTTGTTTATGCTTAGATCAAAATGATATTTTAGAATTTTCTTCAAAACTCAACCCTTTGAAAACTTTGTATTCTACAAGTTTTGTTTTTTGCTTGTATTGACATTTCTTCACAAATGTCAAATGCGTATTAGTCTTTAACACTGATTTATTTCACAGAACAACAAACAAGATTTGTATTGCTATTCTATACTATACAGTATATTCATATAAATTATAAAAATATTAATTATGTTGAATTCTAATAATTTTAGTTGAATGCATGTGAGTTTAGATTATGGGTTTCCCAATAACCAGGGGGAAGCATTCTCTATATTTTTATCTCAGAATTTTAATGTACTACTATCTGAATACAAAGATCTTAGTAAATATTTACAAGAAAAGGTGTTTGGGGAATTAATAAAGTGCTACAACTGTTTAGCTAGTTGGGCAGTTGTAATAAAAAGTGTTGCATAATGAACAATTTCTTGATAGAGACATAAAGTATCAGGGAGCAGTGCCCAGTCTTGGCTTTTTACAAAGCCAATGAATGCTGACAAAGGGGCAAGCCCTCCAAAACTTTGTATGTCACAAACCTGGAAGAGTTGACTAGCAAATTGGAATGTAAAATGAGAATTTATAAGGTCCAAAGTTCATTCGGTATTTATCCAGTCCAATTAGAAGGATTGTGACAATCATAAGTAAAAAGTTTTACTTGCAATGTTCTCCCTCTACTTGATTTTTCATGAGAAAAGAAACAATTTTACAAAAGTTAAATATAAAACTACAGTGGAAATTTAAATTTGTTTTAATAAAGTATATTTAAAAGGAAATGATATTTTTTGATTCTAGGTTTATGTGCTTAAGGTTCATTCTTTTATTATTTAGACTTATGTTTAATGGACACATACCGCTGGTTTCCAAAAGGGGGGCCTACTTTCCTTATTTTAAAAGTAACTCAATTGTACTTTGTTAATCACTTATGTTACAAGCAACTTATTAGAATTTGACAGCTAACACTTAGCTCTTGGAAGGCACCTTATGTCTCTAAAAGGCACTTCTAAGGCACTGTTCATTCACCTAAATTCTTATATTTGAAATGGTCAGGAATAGGCATATTCCTAGTCATTACCCATACAACAGGAAGGGGATAGTGCCAAAACCTTCTGTTAAATAATGTTCATTAAAACAGAATACAACATTTGAAGAACAAATGTGAACAAAAGACAAAGGAATCCCATGAGGCTTGGTTGATAAGTCTGTTCGTTGATAGGGCACTGCAAACGAAAATGTGTCAGACCAATTGACATGATCTAAGAAAAGTAACTATTCATCCTATTCTGCAGCATATATTTGAAGCATCAAACAGAAAAATTAACAATGCAGAGACTGGGACAACCTTCTATCACCCCAAATTTGGGTTGAGGAAAGCATGAGAGCAATATTTCCAATACTGGGATCTTCCCTAAGAATAAATCCCTTTGAAAAGTGCTCAGAAAGATATATTTGGATAAACCCCATAGATGTGTGGGTCTGTCACCCTGTACCTGGGGTAATGTACAGCCCAATCCTGTCCTGGACACATTGCAGGCATTTGCATTATGTGATAGGAATCCCCATTGGAAGACTCCATTGTACTATGGTTGTCTGCTGGAATGAGCATATGGAACTTGATAGAGAAACTCCACTGAAATATCTCACTTTGAGATGAAAATGATTCAATAAAAATAGTGATTTCTGGTGATTTGACCTAGATGAATGGATACCCAGCAATGGGAAACCATACTAAAAGACCAAAAGAAAGGCCCAATAGGTGACAGGGGAAATAAAAAAGAAGAGAACAAGGCCAACCCACAGAACAATTTGATTCTCATTTTAAATGATGGGACAGAAAAAAGAAGAATTTCTACAGAAAACCTCTACCAGTGGTATGGATCAGAAGAGATGTCCCTCTAAACTGAAAGTTAAAGGCTCTCATCAAAGCACAAAAAACAATGAAGAGGGATCATAAAAATAGCAAGACATAGGATCCCTCACAGCACCATTCTTAGGCTCCAAATCCATTTCAAGGACAAGGTACTCATGGGTTGAGAAGGCTTCTCTGTGCCTCAAACAAGTCCATGAAGAATATGACTCCAACTCTTAGCACAGTAAGTCAGGAAAAGATGCCCTCATACATTCCGTGGCCTCACTCCTTTCAAAAAGACTGTTAAGATGTAAGACCAAGTGTTCCGAATTCCATCTGGAGATTAATGGCCTGATGTTCCTCTCAAAGTAAAAGAAAAAGAGAGAATTCAAACTTTTATGGGGCAATTAGATACTCATCGACAAGTGACAATAATCTTAGCCCTAACCTGCAAGGGTGGAACTAAACCAATGGCTTTAAGAGCACATACACAGTGATCCATGATTAACATGGCTCACATGCATTTTCACATGTGCTTATGATGGGGCCTCTCAGGTACTTTGGTTCTCACTATTGCATACATTGTAGACTTTGACATTTTGGCCACTTGTAGCACAGATTATCACTACATCCTGGGAGTCTGTGTTCCCTTACCATAGAGGGTCCAACTCCTCTAAATTACCCAAGCTCTGAAGTCATTCAACAGAAGCAGTATCACAGACACACCAGACAGAGAAAAGGATATGGTCCTGTTGGTACAGCACTTGCTCCATTCAGGAGGGTTATACAACACTGTGTTGCAGTTTGACAGTCAGCCTGGCCTGTCAGGAGTCTGGAGGCTGATTATAAGATTAAATACCAAGGGGTCACTTTTGATCCCAGTAGTACTTGACATTATTTTCATTATTAAAGCAGTGATGGTCCACAAAGAAATAGTGCCTTTTTAAAAACCTCCATCACTCATTTAGTATTGAGTAGGATTCCAATTCAATAAGGTTCCTCCTTCATTGCACAAGCCACAGGAGTGAACATAATGCATTCATAGTTATTGAGAAAACAGCATGACAGAATAATTAGTCAGTGAAAGCAACAAATATACAAATGCCATAAAAAAGACAACTCACTAAATGTTATCTCCTCCTAATGAAAGCCAATTGGAGACTAAATACTACATTTCAGCAAAGGGAAAACATAACATTATAACCTATGTGTAATAAAATGCTGAGCTCAAGAGAGTGGAAGACCAGGCAATTGCCTGGTTAGGTTTCACCTAGAAAATCCCAATCTCAGTACACTAAACTTTACCCCCCCCCCAAATAAAACCACTGGGTATATTCTCTAGATTGGTTTGTGTCTAAGCCACAGTGGTATCACCAGTAGGTCCTTCCTATTCAAATCTGTAAATATTGCTGTCTTGGACATCTTCATATGTTGTGCCCATGGAGAAAAGAGGGTGAGTGACACAACACTGAGGCACTAGGCTTCCCTTGCTTACACCCAGAACTCCTAACACCTCCATGCAAGTAGGCAATATTCTAGATCATGTCCACTTTTTCAAGATATGATCACCCTTTCTGGGCTGAAAGACTGCTGTTATAGTATAGATCTAAAAAAAGCTGCATGTAGTTGTGTTATAAAGAAAGTACAGCTGACTGACTTACTGTTAGGA
The DNA here is from genome assembly GCF_000247695.1 of Heterocephalus glaber. The sequence goes on from NW_004624751.1 coordinate 19,143,727, forward strand.
GGAAGATTCTTCTGGGAAAGGGAGAGTCACTGCATGCATGATGCGGTAGGATGTATCCCCCTTCCTTCTTCCTCCTTTCTCTCTGCTTCTTAATTGTCATGTCATAGGCAGCTTTCCTCTGCCAGACCCTTCCACCATACTGCTTGTCCCTGGGGCCCACTGACCATGCAAGGACTGAAACTTCAAGGTTGTGAGCCAAAATAAACCTTTTCTCCTTTGATTTGTTGGTGTTGGGTATAGAGTACCAAGGACAAGGAAAATGGCTAAGATAACTGTGGTCTAAATATTTAAGCCAAATAATAGAGAAAGTTAATCCCTACAGAAGTTGTAGCCCAGGACTAGAACAAATAGCCTGAGTAGCTATCTTCTGACAATTCTCATTTCAGGTCATCAAATAAGAACATTTTATGATTCAGGAGCTATTAAGAGAGTTACGGTTTGCCTTTTATTCCTATAGAAGCTGCTGCCTTGCCTGGCACAAAACACATGGGTAAAAATCAGCATAGCTATGATGAAAGTAGGAGAGCTCAAATAATTCTGGGTTTCTTACCCAGAATGTAGTCCCTCTCTTCTCATTTATTGCCTTAGGACAAACACCTGGACTCCGATCTTCTATAAGATATCATTAGTTTAAAATACAGTGTAAATGCAGATGTGGACATCATTCAAGGCTCTGTATGTAATATTACTTGTGATATGGCAGGAAGAGATGTCATACCAGAATGAGCACTACCATCTATGTTAGTACTTCAGGCTTGAATGTGCCTCATTTATTTTTTTTTCTCTCCAACTACTTCATATTACTGGACTACCCAGCATTATAACAAATTCCTGATAGGCATTACCTGTATCCTTCTAGGACCTATTTCTCTGTAGGCCTCAACAAAATGTCTACTCTTCTGAAAATAATCATATTGCCTTTGAATTCCATGCCCCAAAGACTATGGCAACAATTATAAAGGAGGTTTTATTTTATTTTATACTATTTTTTTGGTACCGGGAAGTGAACTCAGATCCTTGTGCTTTTGAGGCAGGCAATGGAACCACTGAGCTAAATCTCTAGCCCTAGTTATAAAGGAAATGGAAAGAAGGAGGATCCCTTCTGCTAAACTTCCACTAAATGACATATCCTCCTGGAAGGATGAATCTACAGCTGGTTTAATTCTGCTCTTCACATTCTAATACAAGACTGGGCACATCACTATGAGCATATATTTTGCATTGTAGATATAGACATAAAATCTATAGGAAAAATATTGTGCAACTTATCTTTAACAATGGCAGAAATACCCAGTAATACTGCCTTGACCATCCAAGGTGAAAAATACACACTGAACTCATGAGTCAAAGTTATGATAACAACTAAAGAGTTCTCTTTTGTCTACTCACAGAACTGAGTGGTTTTTGTGCTTTGACCATTCTATGCTATTGAATGTAGAAACAGTGCTAGAGAAGATTTATGTTCCAGCTGGATGGTCAAGAACTGTACAACCCTTGTAGCTGCTATGCTCATTTTTTTGACTTTTAAAAAGTCAAAGAGATAGATCTCTTGGAAATGGGAGGGGTCTAAGAAAATGTGGGTGAAAGAGGGGAGGGGAAGGACAAATAAATAATGTTATGCCATGTACAAGAACCTAATAACCTGAATTAATGTAAACATATGTCATAAACTTCAAACAATAATATAAACAAGAATAAAAATGGGGAAAGGGAATATAGAGGAAGAGAGAAGGAAAGGGGATTAAAAAAAGAATTTAGCTATATTGTCTACATACTCACTCCCCAAGATTATAAACTGCGTGTACTGCAAATATGTATTAATAAATAAGAACTTGTAGTTCCTGGTTAATAATTACCCTCCAGCAGGGCCTCGTCATCTTTCTGGGTCTGATTCTCCTCATAACTCTGAGAAAATGCTTTTTTAAAAAAGGCAGGGGTTAGTGAGTAAATATATGTGAAGTGTTTTTCAGGGGCTCCAGCAGGTGCAGCTCTTTCTCTCGATCTGAGATCAGGAGGTGGCCCTATAAGATTTGATATTCTCTATCTACTATTCTAGAAATCAGTGAAAATCATACCCAGCCTGATGACCTTTGCACAGATGCATGAGTGAACCTCTGGCCTACTCTTTCCTTACATAGCAATAAAGAGCCCACATGGCTTCTTTTTTGAGAATATCTTTTCTTGTTCTAGAATCAATGTATACTTTTTGTTTTGCTTAAGTGTGTGCATTATTTGGCACCTGCTCAGTTCTACACCTTTATCTTTCTTGGTTGGTAAAAGAAAGAATCCTTTACTTGAATACAAGAACGTTGTGTGTGAGATCCACTGGCAGTGGGTCACAAAGTATCACTGTTAAAACTGTTCTTGCAGGACTTGGGATTTAGCTCAGTGGTACCACCACCTGCCTTGCAAGTGCAAGGTCTCAAGTTCGATACCCAGCACCAAAAAAAAAAAAAAAAAAGCTAGTCACAAAACTGTTCTTGCAGACCTCCAGATCAGCTCACCATGGCTCCCGTGCAGCAGGAGGCTTCTGAGTAGGCATGCCATGGCTCTGAGCCCAGAGGAGACCTCCAGATTAGTGTGTCATGGCACCCAGGCAACAGGAGGCTTCCAAGTAGGTGTGCTGCAGCTCCCAGAGTAGAAGCTTCCGGGTAGGCATTCCCTGGCTCCAAGCCCAGAAGAGACCTCCAGATCAGCGCGCCATGGCTCCAAGGCAGCAGGAGGCTTCCGGGTATGCATGCTGCAGCTCCCAGCATAGAGGAAGCTTCCAGATAGGCATGCCACAGCTCCAAGTCCAGAGGAGTTGAGCCATGCTGGTGCCAGAAACCCTTCCCCCCCACCCCCGCAGGTGACAAAATGAGAAGAACAGGTAAAAAAGCCACAGAACCAGACTTCCAGATCACCTACAGCAGCCCCAAAGGGAAACAAGATGGAACACTCTGATACTCAACCACCTGGACTCTCTGAACTAGCAACAAAAGAGGATCTGGAAAAAAGGAAATCAGAAATAATTTCTCACATAACAGCAAAAATTGTGCCCATAGTGCAAGATATGATTAATAAATCTAGAGAGGACACAGATAAAAAAAAATAGAGGAGTTGAAGAACATGATAGAATGCCAACATAGGAAACAAATTGAATCCATAAAACAGATGCAAACAGATTTCCAGGAGATTAAAATCTCCATTAAAGTCTATGCAGCAGAATGAGCCAATGTGAAGACAGAATTTCAGATACAGAAGATAAGATTCCAATTAGTGACCAGGAAAAGAAAAAATTCTTTAAAATTGTAAGGGACCATGAGAAATCATTCCAGCAGCTGCTAGATGATGCAAAGAAAAATAACATGAGACTGGTTGGAGTCGATGAAGAACCAGGAGAGAGTGCAGATGACATAAAAAAACTGTTTACAGAAGTGATGGTAGAAAACTTCCCAAGCAGAGGAAAAGAATTTGACATACACATAAGTGAGGTACATAGGATTCCAACTAGCCATGATCAAAAAAAATTAACACATAGGCATATAATTGTTAAGATTCCAGAAACCCAACAGAAGAACAAAATTCTACAAGTAGTTAGAGAAAAGAAACAAATCACATACAAAGGAAAGCCCATCAGAATTACAGCAGATTTCTCAGTGCAAACCCTTAAGGCAAGAAGAGCTTGG
>NW_004624751.1:19153664-19169421 GCF_000247695.1 Heterocephalus glaber
GGGCAGGGGAAGGGGGAAAATAAGAACCAAGAGAGTATGTAAAGGTGCATATCTCCAATGATGAGTGTCATTATATTGTACACCAAAAATGTACCAATAAAAGGATATAAAAAAAAACAAACAAACTGTTCTTGCTTTGTCTTTTCCATGAATACAATGTCCAGCCAATGCCTGGGTTATTTGTTTGCAACCCTGCTATCTGGGAGCCATGCAGGGAGTTGACATCCTGGAACTGCTGCTCCTGCCAATAAAACTTGTTGTACTCTTTTCTATTTTCCACATAATAAGATACTTCCCTGGAAGGTGGCAACAGGAGTCATTTTTATTCAACAGAAATTATTGTGGGAGAGAGGAAGCGTGATGGGATCAAAGACTTAGTAGAAAGAATCCTTTCGTGTTTCGTAAATCTAGTGTCCTATTCTAATATTAGGTGGACAGTAAAGGAAATTTCAAATCACTGTGTAAGATTAGATATCCATATACATTTTAATTCTATTTTGATAGCTATTTGGAAAGTGAAATGTAAGAGACAATATGCAAATTCAGAGTCAAATTAATAGGACATTGCAAAAATTTTAAAAGAGGTATTAATGTCTTAAGATTATGAGGTGAAGATAAGAGGTTTAGTAATATGTATAAATTGAATTTGGCTTTAATGGCAGATGGAAGAGTTGAGTGGTGTGAAAATAAAGAGACTGATGATACATTTGTGAATTAAAGATAGAGAGAATCAAGATGAGGAATAGGTTTGGGAGAATATAACAGCGGTTTGTTTCGTAACATAAATAGTTTGAAATACCAACTAAGAAACTTTGTAGGAATATCATATGTATTGGAGATATATACATATTTTTATCAGTCTACATGTTTTTAAGCCACATGACTGACTGAGATCTCCCAGGACAGTGTGTGGAGAATAGACGATAAATTTAGTTTTAGGCTAATGTGAGGAGTAAATAATTATTTAGGCAAGAATTATGGAGATTCAGTGAAATTTAATGGCAATAATATGTTTTTGAGAAGTTTTGGAGGGTTATATTAAAGACACTGAATTTAATCATAGTTTTATAAAACAAGGCAATGCAGTACAAGTTCTAATAATTAAAGTATGAATCTCAATGGGATATATTTGATCAATTTTCGAAATGAGCTAAAAGGTAAAAGACATAAAGGTCAGGGAATATAAGAGCTTTATTTTCTTTTGACCTATATGAAAATTTTTTCCCCAACATTATTCTTGTGACAATTGGTAGTAAAATTTAATTTAGAGATCTTTCCCCCAATATTTCAATTTTATTATCAGGTATAATGTTTACAGAATCAGAATAGTAAAATTACATGCATAACTTTCATTAAAAATAACTTGATCTCATGTTACTTATGAATTTCATGCCCAATTAAGCATAGTATTTGCTAAAGATGGTTAAATGAAGTATGTCCTTCACATGTTTTTTCAAAAGTAAACGAATATATTTTATAAATATTATTTCATTTAATCAATTAATTTGATGTCAATCTTAGTATTATAAAAATCAGCTTAGTAATGAGAAGCTAAATTGAAGTATTTTCAAGTAAGTATGTTATCCATTTCATTAACATTCTTTTTTGGGGACATGCAGAATTTATATTATACAACACTAAAAAGATTTTAATCACCTTTTTGACTTCCTATCCCCCCCCCCAAATAAAGCAGAGGTTATGTGAAATACTGGCTCCTAATTTTTAAAGGGGTATTTTATTATCCATAACAAATGTATGATATATATATATACATATATAAATATATAAATATATATTGCTTGACTAACATGACTAATTTCACAGCCCCTAAGTAAGTTGTGAAACATGAAGACTAGGCCTGGGGTGCTTAGTGGCTGGGCGCTGTGCTTAATTGTGCAGAAGATTAAGTGCAATCTTTCTGTGACCATCAGTTTCCTTGCTAAAGCAGTGCCCCTGTAGTGTTCATTATGCTTTTTAATCCTGTTCAATGATTAGTCATTCTGCACCTCAGACTATGGAATAAAGACCAACGAGAAAGAACAGGGTAAAATAATTTCATACCATCATGAGGCCAGATACCCTACTTGCAGTGAAAAAATTCTTAGTATGATTCAGCTAATTTCCTTAGTATTTCAACTTGTCGAAATTGCAGATATTGGTTTGCTACCAACATATGCTATCGCCATATACCTTAGCAGCCTAAGCAACAATGCAAAATAAATAATCATCGATGTTTCCTCTTATGTCATATTTTTCTGATAGCTAGTATTATATTTGCATTATATTAATAAATATTTATTAATAATCGACCACTGCTTTGTATAGTTGTACAAAAAGATGTGCTGAAAACACATTTTTATTTTAAGCTTTGAGTACTGAAATAGTATGGATTTTGTACAATGTTTTTTATTAACACTGGTAACTATACAGTGAGAGAAAGCAATAGATACATATTTTTTTCTACTTTAAGACAAGATTTCTATATTAAAATAATTTTCCCTCTGAATGTGCATATATATGTGAATATAGTATATGTTTGTAATATACATATTTATGTTAGTATATATGTGCACATGCACACATACATATATAGATGTTTTTAAAGAAGATATCAGAAAATAATTGTTCCTTCCAAATTGAAAACAATATACCTTAAAGACATTACAGCCTTTATAGATGATAAATTGATATTTAAATTATAAAAATTATTTTCAAAAAGTGGAGATTTAGGTATAGGCAACCTTGAAAATATTGACAAGTCTAATTTTATGTTGGCCTAGTCATGACATACATAGCCATGGTTCATTAACATGTTGGAGCTTTTTCCCTTTGCAATGATCTTTCATTCTAGAATTAAAGGTGAATTTATAATATATTTAAAGTATTTGCACACAACAGGGTATCGGTCCTCTAATGTGAGAACACAATTTGAATATACATTATTATCATATCACATACCTGAAAGAATGAGGGCTGAAAGTAGAAATGAAATATACAGAGCTTATTTTTCTCAGTATCTGTATATTGTTTAATTGACTTACAATTTTAATGTGTATGTTCAATATACTGGTAATTTACTTCTTACTAATTTTATTAAGTACAATTGAAAGAATACATATGTCCAAAGTGTACAATTTGATGTTTCAACATAATCATATATTTATCAAACCTGAACCAGAATTTTAATAGTTAAAATATTTATCATGTTATAAAGTATTTGTTTCTCTTTATAAGTGGAGTTCTTGTTAATAAGCACAATAAAAATAATAGCAAGATTTTACACACTTAAACATATCTAATCATTTTATCTATACATTTTCATTTAGAAGAGGCTTCTATTAAATATTAAGTATAATACAATAGTTTATCCAAGATAATATTTGGCACAAAGGAAAAATTAAATCATAAAATACAAAATTTTTTAAAAATACTGTTCTTGAACACAAACAAGAAGAATCAATTATTAGTAAATTATTTTGCAGAATCTAGGGGAATAAGCACTCAGTGACATAAAAGTAATTTTAAATGTGGAGTAAATTTGAGTGCAAGATCTATGCATTTTAATAGTATTGCAAGGATATTTAATGGCACAGAAAAATACCAAGTTTTATAATATAGAGAGATGTATTTAAAAGTTAAAAGTTTTTAAAGGACACATCAGATAAAAGACATCCAAAATACAGAGAGAACTCATTAGACACAGCAATCAGGAAAAAAATAACCAATTTAAATGATGCACCGACTCTCATGAGTTACAAAAAACAAACTCAAAATGAATTAAAGATTTAAGGGTAAGACCTGAAACTAAGAAAGTAGTAGAAAAAACTCAAGAGGAAATTCTTCAGGACAAAGGAATGGACAATTATTATTTTGGACATGTCACCAAAAGCACAGGAAACAAAACAAGTAATAAATAAGATTAAATAAAATGGTGACAATGAAAAAATCTTCTGAACAACAAATAGTCATCAAAGTGAAGAGATTACCTATAAAATGGGAGAAAATAATTATAAATTAAACAACTGAGAAAGGTTCAGTGTCTAGAATATATATATGTAAGGAACTCAAATACGAACAGCAAAGAAACAAATAATCTGATTAAAAAATTGATAATAGACCTACTCAAAAGAAGATATAAAGAGACAACAGGTATATTAAAAGATGCCTAACATCATTAATCCTCAGGACAATGTAAATCAAAATCACAATGAGGTATCACTTCAATCCAGTAAGCATGGCTTTAATCAAATGACAAAAGATAGGTGCTGGTGAGGTTTTAGAGAAAAGAGATTGCTTGCACATATTCATTAAAATGTAAATTAGAAGGTACAACTATAGTGTCAAATAATATGGAAGATCCCCAGAAAATTAAAAATAGGCCTACTGATCTAGCAGTCCCATTCCTGGATCTACATCCAAAGGAAATGAAATAAGCATACTAAAGAGATAACTATTCTCCTATGTTTATTGTACAATTATTCAAAAAGGCCATGAATGGAAACAACCTAAGTATCTATCAACCAATAAATGGATAAAAAATGTAGTATATAATGTAATGAACTACTATTTATCCATAAAAATGAAATACTGTCATGCAGCAATATGGATCAATCTAGCTGTAGTTATGTTAAGTGAAATAACCCAGGGACATAAATACAAACTTGCTGCATGATCTCACTCATATGTAGAATCTGAAGAGTTGATCTCATAGAAAAGTAAGATGGTAGTTTCCAGATACTGAGGAGAATAGGGGTTAGGAAGGGATAGAAGACAACTGATCAACAGGTATGAAAGTACAGTTAGATAGCGAGTGAGAAAATGTTTTGTCCTTTTGCACAGTAGAGTTAGATAGCATTATGTACAATACATTTCAGAAGTTTAGAAGAAAGGATTTTGAGTGTTGAAATAATTTTGAACACTGGGGAGCTACATTTGTTTAATTTGATTTAAATGCCATGCAATGTATATATGAATCAAAATATATAGTATCCTATATATGTGCAATCTTTGCATGTGTTGATACATAAATAACAAATCAATAAAATGCTTTAAAAAGTGAGCAAAGACTTTAATAAATAACTCACCAAAGAAAATGTATAGATTTTAGGTATACAATACAATGACATTCATCACTGGGAATTTGTACCTTTAAATGATATATCTTGGTTCTCATTTTTTCCCCATTCCTCTGCCCTCCCTTCAACCCTTCCACCACTCCCTATTTACAAACACTATGTTTCCATTTTTTTGTATTCTCATATTTATTCCTTTAGCTTCTTTCCTTTCCTCTACCCCTCCTTCTTCCCCTTCCCCTTTAGATCTTTTCTTCCTATTTCACATTATCTATTATACATTTTGATCCTTATTTACGCTTTCAATTTCTCACACCAAAGAAACTATGTGGTATTTGCACATTTGTGTCCTACTTATTTCACTTAAGACTATGGCCTTAATGTGCATCCATTTAGCTATAAGTATCTCTAGTTTCTCATTCTTTGTGGCTGAGTAATACTCCATTTTATAAACTTAAAGAATAAAAACAGAAAGAAAATGTACAGATGACAAATATATGAAAAGATGCTCACAGTCATGTATAGTCTTATGTCAAACTGTCTTCCAAAATGGTTGTGCCATTTTGCATTCCTATCAACACAAAAGGAGAGTTCTTATTGCTGCCCAGCCTTGCCAACATTGGACGTTGAAAGAGTTTAGCATTTTGATCAGATTGATAGGTTGTAGTTTTACCTTATTGCTGTTTTCCTTTGCATTTCTGCATAACCTATCAAGCATCTAGAGACATTATTTGTTCAGAAAAATAAACACAGAAGTGTGTTTGTTAAATTAGTGTTTAAGTGTACTAAATTTCAGTTCCCATGTTAAAAATGTATGTCTCCAGTACAATCATTTAAAATTTTGTCAAAAAGTAATTTCTGTACAAAAAACAATTCTTTAGAAAAATGTTTCCTGAGAAAGGAATAGACTGATTAAAAGAAAATAACATAGTAAATGGATGACTGAGTAGCTTTGTGCAATATTGAAGTGACATATTAACAATATCTCATTTTCAGAAGTCCTTTTTACTCACCACACGCTCAGGAGAACTGGACTAATATCTGACATGATCAGCCACATTGTACTTCAATATTTTAATGCATATTATTACTAAGGATAATAATCTCAACAAAGCAGAATATTTCTGCTTTGGGACTTACTGATTTGCATATGGTTTCATATGTCTTTTTCAAATCATTTTCTCAACAATTTACTATAAATGAGATAATGAAATTGGCCAGTTTACTATAATAAGACTTTGAAGTGGCTTCAGTATTAGTTCTTCTTATACTTTCTACTGTATGTATATATCAAATTTATTCATTTTTATACCTAAAAACAAAGGTCTTCTCATTTGTATTTTATTTTTGGACTGCACTTCATGTTATTATCAAGATTCTCTTATTTTTTAGGTTTTTCTATTATTTCTTAACATTCTAAATCGTACATATCTTAAAAATAAAAATGTGCATTAATTTTGGCACAGTTAATCTAGTTACTTGACTCAGATAATTTAATTTTGCTTATGAGTAAATTTACATTATTATTATATTCTAGTTTGAAATTACTTTTAATAACATTTTTCAAAATGAATAATCAAACAAAAATGTATTTCAATGTCTTCATTCAATTATAGAACACCATTAAGTGTCTAGTTTGCATTAGGTTTAATCTACTTTACCTTACAATTCAATAATAGCTTTGCTTGTCTTCTCTCAGAAAACCTCAACTGTGGTAGAGGGCAGAATTTAGTAAAACTAGGTAAATTGCCACCCTGAAGCAAAATTAAGAAGATTGTAGGAATATAGGAATTTATTATGACAGGACAAACCCTGGTAGAAGTATCATCAGATCATACTCATTTTAATTAAAGATCTGCAATAAAACTCCACTTGTTTGATGGGAGATTTTTTGGAATTGCTTACATTTGAAATGGGCTTAGTGCTTTAGACAAAATATCTACCAATGAATCTTGACTGTCTGCACACTCTAAAGTAAAATAATCCTTGTTTTCAAACAATTTCTGATTTTAAAAGCTAATAATAAAAGGAAAAAAAATAAGCTTTATAAAGTAATGTTTAAACTTTCAAGGTGCTTATGTCATTTAAAAGATTCTTCAGGAATTTCCATTACAGACACACTTTTTGAGGGTTTTATATCTTTGTAGTTGAAATGTGGAACAATTGTCCTCTGTCTCAAAATATTGTTATTTTCTAAAACAAGAAAGCAAGAAGTCTACCTCATTTTTCAGTGACAAGAGAAGAACATATATTATAAAGAAATGAGATTTTAAATAGAAAGCAAAAAGTCTACAAATATTATTTAGCACAAAAGCTGGGAGACAGAAAATGACAGGAGTTTCAGTTTCTTGAGTAAATCAAGTATAATACAGAATTTTTCATTATTATTTCTCATTTTCCCTTTTTTGTGCAAGTTTTGTATTACCTTTGGAGATTTGTCTATTTATTAAAATCTTAAATTGCTCTTCAGTGGACTGAATATACCACAGATTTATTTGCAATAATATGTTTAACTCACATTAAAATCTGAGAGTATTATCTGAGACTTGAGCTCTTATGAGCTCTTATGAGGCCTGAATATTTTATTATTAGGACTATTTCTATATCCATATATGCAGTCTGATGATTTGGAGTGAGCAGATTAATAGTAATAACTGAGCAGTGTTTATTAGCTGGTCAAAATGAGACGACTGTAGAGCTCTAGAAAACAAACAATTAAGTAGAAAATGTGTGGTTCTTAACTCCTCTTTAAGAACTCATTTCACATACAAAATACCTTTCAGCCTTTCCAGGCACTTCAAACAAACCTTGATAGGTTCCAGCATTATTTAGGGTTCCTGCTACTGTAAAATCATTATTTCATTGTCCACCTAGTCATCATTTTTCTAAAGGGTATGGACAAAATTGGAGCATTAACAGAAAGCCTAATTAATGTTGTCAGAGTAATAGGAACAGGTTAATTGTAAGGCTTATCTCACATGTTACTTTTGAAAGATTTTATTAGTGAATCTACTTTTTTTCTAATTGAGGCAGTTTGACCAGACTTGGATTAAGAGGTCTTTCCACTGTACATTTGTTACTGTTAAAAATTTATTTTATATTAATTTAAAAATAAAATAAGTAGTCATAAAGATCATTATTCATTCAGAAATTTTATTTATTCATTCACTAACTTGAAAACAATTCTTAAGAATCTAAATGGCAAATCCTATTTCAAAGCCTGAATGTAAAGAGAGAAGTAAAGCCTATAGGGCTTGGCTTTAACTCTTAAATTTCTAGTGATCCATTTTGGTAATGTTCATAACAGTGAAACATAATTAAATGTTTTCTCTTCAAAGTTTTATTCTGTGAATTCTTCTATGTGACATATGAATTTCAAGCAAAATTCAAAAAATTTCAATCATCAGCATGAATGGGTTAACTAGTTTTTAATTCAGGGTTATATTAATTAATCATTTCATTAATGGAGAATCTATAAGTACTTTCAATATTTGGGCTTTGTGTTATATATACAAACACATAAAAAATCTCGTATACAAATTTACATTCTAGTAAAGAAGATAGCTTGATGAACAATAGATACATTTTAAGGTGTTCAGGGCTTTATGGAGTTAGGAAGCCTGCTCCAGAGTCAAAAATTTAAGAAATATATCAAGTCAAGTAAGTGGATACTACTAGGTCTAACAAAATGAATATACACCATTGACAAGCAGATGATGAAACAAGAAATTACATATGAAATTATATATTAGATAATATTATATATAAAGTTATATATAGTATTATATATGAATCATATGTAAAATTACATTAAGGGTGACAAGAATTATAACTAGCCAGTGCAGTATACTGTGATGTTGTGAGCCAACCACATGAGACAGAAGATATAGGTCTTGCTTATGACGGGCCTTGATGTCATTCAGGACAGGCTATTCCAAACACAGCATCTCAGCACACTGAATATTTTAAAGCTGAAAGAAACAGAAAATCCAGAAGCCAGTAGAATCATTTTCAGCTTTCTCACAGTTTTGTCCCTTGACACAGACCCTTAAACAATTGTTTTACCTTTGTCTAAAGACTTTCATTCCAGAAGGTTCCTCCTTGTGCCCTAAAAAGTAGAAGGAAAACACAGAGACACAAAGAAAAATGTAAAGAAACAGGCTTTCCTGACCGTGTTTTTTTTTAATCACCATGAGATCACAACCTTTTGTGTAATCATATTTCTATATGATTGCACTATCCATCAAACCTCACTGAAAACTATACAGCTACCCCTGTGTCTTTGTGGCTTCATTACTGAAGACTCCATGTCAGGTAAAAAGATTATTAAGTAAATTCATATAATTTTTTCTTGCTTATCTGTCTTTTGTTAGGGGGTTTCACCCATGAACCTTGCACTATTTGAGAAAAAGATACTACATTTTCAACCCACACACCCTTTTAATTATGTAGTTCATACTACAGTGGATGAGATATTATAAGATTGCTAACAGGAATGACTGGAACAAGCAAAGGCAGAAAATGTTATCTCAAAGACATTGGTGTTATTTAACAGAATTAGAATCATCCTCCTGTATTAATCACTTTGCTTCACTGGAACTAAATAATCAACACACAATTTAAAGGAATAGATGTGTACTTTTGCTAACAGTTTCAGAGAGCTCAGTCTTTGGGTGGTCTCTCTAAGGCAGAAATCGCATGATAGAAGAGCATGGCAAAATTTAGCTACTCAACTCATGGCAGCCCTGAAGCAAAGAGAAGGAAGGAGCCAGTGGCAAGAATACATTCTTTCAGGTTATACCCCAAGTCATTCACGCTCCTTAATCTAGCCCTGCATACTAACAGCACATTCAACTATGAACCAATTAAAAGATCAATCTACTGATATTTTTAGTATCACATGGCCCAATCACCATCCAAAAGCTCCAGCTCTGAACACCTGACAAATTCAGGAGACATTTTAAATCTAAACCATAACACTTCTCTACTGAACACATGGTGAATTCTACTTATGGATCCTGTGTAAATTACAGAAGCTTTTGATCAATGCTGGTCAGTTAGCCAGTAGCTGAAGTAGCACACATCATTTCCAGGTTGGAGCATTTAAATGCTTCCGAGAGTGACTACTAGAGTAGACTGCTCCCTTTGCTGAGGGAATATTTGTTTTCCTCTTCTCCAGTCTCAAGATAAAGATGACTCCCTGGAACAGAGTGGCTAGTTGATCTGTTTTCATGTGTACCATGAGAAAGAGATAAACTTCTGTAATTTTAAGCCACTGAACTTTGTGTGTGTGTGTGTGTGTGTGTGTGTGTGTGGTGATGAGTGTGATTATTCTAGCATAACCTATCTTATCCTGATTCATAAAAGTATAAGCGATTTTTCCTCAAATAACCAAACTGTCCCATAGCCAAGGAAAAACAAACTTCTGGATCCAACAAATTTTAATGAATAATAAAATCTGCTACCAGTAAATTGAAATGTGTGACATGTCTTGGTGACACAGAAGTATTTTCGTGATGAACTGCTGCAAAGTGTAGGGTTGGCCTGAGTAGTCTTATTTGGAATTGTAAATAAATATATACTCTATCTTAGATTTTGCTTTTAGAACTTTATGTTTTAGAGGTAAAGACAGTCCAGTCTTACTTTGGATTCTTTGGTACTGCTTAATAATATGAAATTTCTTTGGTTACTTTGATTGGAGGTCACTACTAGATCATGCCAGTGAGATGATTCAAATGCAGTCAAAGTTCTTTCCCCTACCTCTGAAAGATCATTCTTTCTGAGCTATCTCCATGGTGATGATTTTTACAGCAGCAACAAAGATACTTCATACCTTGTCCCACCATGGTCACTAAAACACCACTAAGTCTAGTGTTTTCTCGTTTGCCGTTCATCTCTCTGTGTCTTCGTTGAGAGCTCTGTGGTATTTTTCAGCATACACGTAAAGTTGTCTGATTCTCTAGATACCAACTGGGTATTCAACAGTTCAAGTAAATACTTACACTAATACCTGGAGTTAGCCCAGACCCCACAGATCAAGGGCTGAGCCCCATGAAACCTGGCCCCCATCCCACCTCAAATGAGATTCTTACTGCCTGATGAAAATCAGGGCTTCCCAAGAATCCCTCCTCCTCGGGTCTAGGAATTTTCTAGTGTGGCTCATGGATTTCAACAACACATTTTTTACTTATATTTACTACGTTAAAATAAAGGGTATTATAAAAGATACAAATAAACAGCCACAGGAAGAGGTACATTGCATCTGAGTACAGGGGTTTTTCACTGTGGAGTTGGAACGTACCACTCTCACAGCATATGGATGTGTTTACCAACCTGAAAGGCCTATAAACCATATCGAATCGGGCTTTCATGGAGTTTTTATCTTGTAAATATGATCCATTAAATCTGTTGCCAGCCCTCCCTCACACAGAAGATTGGGTGTGGTGAAATGGAAAGTTCTGCACATCTAATCAAAACTTGGTCTTTAGGCCAGCAGCCCCTATCCTGAAGCTCTCTGTAGGGACAACTACCAGATGCCTTATTTGAAAAAAGCCACTTCTATTACCCCTATCATGCCCCAAATTGCAAAAGTTTTAGGAGCTCTCTGTTAGAAACCAGAGACAAACTCCAAATATATATTACAAAAAAGTTCTTTTTTCAGAATCCGTAAATTCAATTAAAAATAATTTCCAGCTAAATGTATTAAACATCCTCTGGTGAGCTCATATAATACTGTGTAAAAGAATTCTTTTTTTTTAAAATTTTATTTATTTAGTTATTTATTTTTTGGTACCGGGGATCGAACTCAGGACCCGGCCCCATAAAAGAATTCTTTATGGGAAAAATATGCAGCCTGCACCATGTATTCTCCTTATAAAGATCATACTAGAATGACCCTTTCTCTTTTAATGTAGTGGCATTCCTAGGCTCCTGGTGGCTCGAGTCCAGCTGACTTCCAGGCACTGCACTGATGGATTATAAGAATGAACACATTCTTTTGGCTTACTTTTATTGTGGTGACATTTTTCAAGTGCAGTTGCATATAAAATTTTAGGGCAAAAATCCTAAGAAGTAGTCTTTAAATTGAGACTCAGAAATAGTCTCTTATATCTTGCTCTTAATGGTGTCTATGTCCCCCATCTCTAAACAGTATTTTCGCACTTAGTGTTTCTGAAACGTGTGATTTCTAGAAGTGAATAATTTTGTAGCCTCATTTCTCGCACTAGAGATATAATTTCATTGATATTTAAAGGTTGGGGTATACTACAAATATGAGCATAATTGATAATGTCTCTTTTTACTCCCCTGGCTCTGAAAAAGCTGAATGATAAATAGAAGCATATAGAAATTAAGTTGGTAACTATAGGTGAGAAGAGCTGTATGTCACTGAGGTAAGCAAAAAAATGGATGAAAAGCAAAAAATGTCAGCTTTTTTGGTGTTTTACTTTGACCTTTAGCTATATACATCTTCTGATTAATTCCTTCCTAGTTTAGGCTGAGGAAATATGAAAATTTACGTAGCAGAAACACTCTGAATCTCTCCACCTTGTATCATATCACTGCACACAAGGCTGGGGTGGAGAGAGTGCATACAAAGGAAACATTTTAACACATTAACTCCATCCATATGGAAGGGAGTACTGATAGATGACAATCTCATTATTTACAAATCATAACAACAATTTTTCTCACATGAGATAAAGCTTATAAGGGCAACAGTATTATATTATACTGGAAGAAATTCCTTGTGAACATGAATAGTGGAGTTTATTATCATCTCCAATTATCATCGCTCACCTAATTTGTGCAATGTTGTTTACATCTTCACCTACAGTTATGTGATGTGCAGTTCTTCCCCGGCCACTGTAGAAATACACTTCCTCCCCAATTCATGTTAAGCACAAAGCCGGAATTCCAGGGGGTTGAATTCAAGTTGGTGACTTGTATCTTATGTGAATTTGGCAAGTTCTTGACCTCAGCTTTTCACATCTAAAATGAAAAAGAACATACTAACTTCTCCAAAGTTCCAAATATGAAAACATAATTATATTGCTTTTGCAGTCCTTTTCTCACCTATTTTTTAAAACTAACCATTCAAATCTATAAATTTTACAAAGCATGCATAATACAGTAGCCTTGGATAAGTGAGCAGCAACAATAAGACTATCTCACTTAGTAATTAGGATTGAGTTAGTTAATTTAAGTGCTTAAACTAGGCATGATGCAATATGTGCTATAATGCTACTGCTGATGGTAAGAAACCATTTCCTATTAAATAGGGGTTATACTCATACTTATTATAAGTGTTTTTCTTTTAACTTCTGACCACACAGAGGAAGATCTAATGCACTTTTCAGTTTCCATCATTTTTAGAACTAAAGGTACAGATATAGGTTCAGATGCGCTAGGAAGCTCTATTGGAACTTATTATACAGATTAAGCTCCCCTAATGATTTATCAGTGTGAGGTTTCTTTTAGTAAAAATGATAGGGAATGTTCCATATTAAATCTAGTGTTCATCTGGTATCAAAGTGGAAAAAAGCAGTGGTGATACCTATTTCAAGATACAGTTCCTGAATTTGTCTGTAAATGCATCATTTTATTCTTCCTGGACTTGAATTTCCTTGCTGGGAAAAATTAGCACTGGTTTGCATTCCTTTTGACTTCAATGTTTGAGCATAGGCAATAGTATGATACTATAAATGCAAAATACTTTTCAGTTATGCAAGATGTGAATCACAGGACAACTTCCTTTACAGAGTCACATTGACCTTCAACACATATGATTCTTTTTAAAGGTCAAGATAATCTGTTAAATGAATTTCTCCCTTCACTTTATAAAGCCCTGTGATAAAGGAACAGTATGCATCTGCAGAGATCAGGATCCTATGGGAAATAAAGAGTTCATTGAACTGTTTCACGTTACAGTAATGTGCAGAGGAACACAAGGCAGTATTTTTCAAAACATGATATATGGACTTGAAATTGTTATTCCCTCTTGGATAAAACAAGCTATGGTTACCAAAATCTAGCATCGGTTGCAACTTGATGCCAGGAGCCAAAACTGTTCTAAAAATTATCTCGGAAGATATATTTTCTAAAGTGTGATAGACAGTAGCTTTACTATTGTCACTTTCACTTAAGGTAGATCTGGAAAGCGTAGCTCCTGGAATTATGGGATTTGATGATATTCTTCTAAGCTTTTTGGTATATCCTTTTTGACATTTTCCAAGGTCACTCATAAAACTAGGATAGTAGCAAATGATGTATATCTTCTGTCAATAACTTTGAATAAGTTTATCAAGGTAAAAATGTAGTGAACATTTACAGAAGCTATATTAAATCTAAACATTTAATAAACAGAAGAGTCTATTGGAGTGAGGCAAATAAATTAAAAATAAACAAATAAAAATATCTTCAAGAATAAGTTTCTCAACTAAACTACACTTAACTTCAATATGCCCCAAGTGGTGATGTTATTTTTTTTTATACTTACCTATAATCTCATAATTTAACTTGTGTTTAACTCTTATTTTTAGTCATAAGAATAAAATGTACTTAACACTTCTCCTGGACATAAGATAAATTTTAAATGAAGTAAAGTGATACAAAATCTGTAAAGTTATAAATGGAGTTATAAGTATGATTTTTGATACTTTTATCCTGTCTTTATTTAGACACCATCAACACCTATTAATTCTATACAGTGAAATATTTTGTTACTGCACAGTTTTCCAACCTGTTGATTTTCAAAGTTTTGTTCTCTATTTTTTCAAAATTTGGATTCTAGGTTCAACTATATAAATCAATTGTAGGTTCAATTATAGATTCAACTATATAAAAAACTGTATATATCAGCTAGGACAATGTATCTAAAAGTGTACCTTCACTTAGTACAATTGTCTTAAATGTTTTATGTGTTTGTTGGTCCATTAGTCTTGTTTTTAATCTATTTATATATAATAATTAACTTTACAAGTTCTTTCATATAAGTTAAATGTGTCTGATGCAAGAATAATAAAAGGAAAGTTGAGGAGAGGGAAGAAAAAGACTTGAAGTATGTTACATGTACTAATTACCTACACTGAATGTAATCATGTACTATGAGCATGTACTAAAAAAGTCATAACCATTTAGAAAATAAGATAAAAACTATACAATCATGCTCAATATTCATATAACTTGGCTAACATACTGGAGGAATGTTTTTATTCTAAATTATGTGTTAGATATTCAAGATAAAAATGTATCACTAATTTTCTTACAGCCTTGGTTTATGATACTGACTTAGCACATAGTAGGAAATCAATTTTTTATTAATTTAATACTGATTTAGTTAATAGTACTTTAATGGTCTAATTATAGCAGAATCTTATTGGAATTTGTATTATATTCTGCTCCTTTTAGAAAAGTTCTCATTTTTTCTGTTGGCAGCAAAACATTTTAGATTGACATAAAATTGGTATGAAATAATTGAGTTTTTAATACTTCTATGTATTTTAAAATTGTGTATTTTTGTTGTGATTCTCTGGATCAGCAATTTTGTATATTCCCTACTTGTTCTTTTCAGAATGATTTAAAATATCATTCTTGGGCCAGGGATTTAGCTCAGTGGTTTCGCAGCCTGCTGCGCAAGCTCAAGGACCCGAGTTTGATCACTGGTACCAAAAAATAAAATAAAATAA
>NW_004624751.1:19170121-19187143 GCF_000247695.1 Heterocephalus glaber
TATCTGATAAGAAGAGGGGTGCGGTGTGCTCTTTGATGTATGGGATTGGTGAACAGAAACAGGGGACTTGTGAATTTGCCTGTAGCTTTTATGAGTCACTTAAAGTCACTGGTTATCATCAGATGTAAAAATCAGAAAGACAATAGCCAGAATAACTAAGCTGCTTTTCTACATGTATAAAAGCCTTTCTTCTTCCCTTTGTGATTGTCAAACAGTGTCAGAGGAATTAAACTGCTGTTCATCCCCCAGGCTGTCTTCTTTTCCTTCTTTAAAGGTCGGTGCTCTCCAGGGTCTCAGGTCCCCCTCTAGAGAGACCACTGACATCTATGCCTTGCTGCATCATCCATGTCTATATTATAATTTAAGGAAATGACTTCAAGTTGCTAATTTAAGAGATCATATGGCTCAAAAGAGCAGAGACAGTAGTTAAAAAATAAGTGAAAATTACAATGGGTATTCTCCAAATCATTTCAAGTAATAGTCAACTAAATAAATTAATATGGTGCATTTAGAGACCTAAGGGCCATGGCAATAGCAGCTACACTGTACATTGTGTTACCAACTTTCTTGACACATGGTGATAATAAACTTCTTCTGTTATGATTTAGATGTATTACCACTAGAGAATACAGTATATGTAATAAATTTATATTATTAGGAATAAAGTGAGGCAGTGCTTTAAAGTCATATACTCAATAAATATAATGAATTAGAAAAGAACACGATTACTTGTCCTCATTTGTAAAGTCTTCACAAATGTGATGAAATAGTGCCACATTTCTGTTAAAATAAAAATCTCTATAATATGTACATAATTAAAAAGCTGTTATTCTTGTTACTAATGCAATGGATATAATTCTCTGGAAAGTGTATCTTAAAAAATAAAGAATTTTCTAAATTAAAAATTTGTTCTGTATGTTGAGTACATTGTTTTGTTTCAATAAAAAATAACATTAAAGCCAGATATATTTGCTCATTAATTTTTAAACACAGCAAAGAACTATTTAGATTGTTAATTGTTTTCATTAATATTTTCTTTTTAATCCTTCTCCATAATCATCAAATTTGAAGATTCTACTCTTTTTTAAATTTTATTTATTTATTTATTTTAAGATTCTACTTTTTAAAGTCAGAATAAATTTCAAACAAATCTGTAAAGAATAATGGACCATTATATCCTTGTAAACTTGCTAATGATAAAATAATGATGATCACAGGTATCACGAATATTTTTCTGTAATTCTAAGGTAACAACAAAGTCATGGCTATTACCCCAAAAAATGTGCAAATGGCTAAAGTTCTTGAAAGAAATGTATTTTCAATGCATATAAAAGTATCCTAAATATAGCATAATGATTAATATCTTAAATTAATCATGAAAAAAGACAGATGTATAGGTTAAATATATCTTTAAACTATTGTAACTAACACTGTTACAAGGGCATGGCTGATGTGGTGCTGCAAAACAGCTCTGATGGAGCAAGATTATATCAGTAGATATATGTGGAACCATGAAATGTTGCTTATCAAACTGATCCAGAAAAATTTGCATTTTATTTTTTTATGTACCTGGACAGCCTTTTAAAGAAATCATAATGACAGCTTAGCAAAAGTGCTGTGTGTTTGGTCCAAAAATATATTCTGATTATCTCTTCAGTGTGGGACATTTTATCCCATTGTATGGCTTGTATTTAGATCTCCATTCAAAGCCTCAAGCCAATGAAGTGGAACTTTCTTTTTCAGAAGTGGCTGAATCTGTAATGTGTGATGCTCAGATTAAA
The DNA here is from genome assembly GCF_000247695.1 of Heterocephalus glaber. The sequence goes on from NW_004624751.1 coordinate 19,171,903, forward strand.
GGTGAGTGATTACTAAACTACTACATGTGAGCGATTGATTTGACACTGCCCTAATCCTGGTAGTCTGGATAGGATAAAAGGGGCAGAAAGATGATGTTGCCTTTGCTACCTTGTGCTCACCATATTGTTCCTCCTCTTTGATGGCTGTTTTCCATCCCTGCCTTGGAACCAGCCAGCTATGAACTGAAAAATCTAAAATTGTGAGCAAATAGACCTTTTCTTTTTAACTTTGTGTGTCAGACATTTTGTCTCAGCAATGAGAGAAAAGTAACTATGATGGAAATTTGGTACCAGAGAAGTAGAGTCATTGCTGTGACATTACCTGGCCATGTGGCTCAAAAGCCTTTAGAACTGGCTTGGGAAAGAGTTAGGAAAGGTTTGGAGATACTGGCTGAAGATATAGAGCTGGAACACCTTGTGTTCCATATGGGAGATTCTGGTCAGAACTCAGAAGACCAGAAAGCTGGTAAAGACCAAGCTGGGGAGGTTTCTGCTAGAAAGAAGGACAGCATGGACTCCCGATGATGTGTGCTATGGGTTGGCAGAAAGTTTGAATTTTGCCCGTGTCCAGAGACTTTGCCTGAGACTGAGATTAAGGGTGGCAAACTAACCTGGCAGAAGAAATTTCAACTTTGAACTTTGAGATGGTGGCATGGTCACTGTTGAATGCTTTTGGCCAGATCTGTGCTGGAAACTAAAACCAGAGAACCAGCAGGATGATTTAAAGTGTTTGGCCAGAGCTGTGGATTCCAAGGGTCAAACAGAGGAGAGCATGTTGTTGAGAAGGAACAGGACAATGGGAAAATGATCTGAGATCTTCTACCAGAAGGGAAGAGTGTATCTGGAAGGCAGAAGATCCCTTGGCATGACTTTTAGTGTTGCCGCACCTGTTTTTAAAGTTAATGGGAAACAAGGATTGTGATTTTAATAGCTCTCTCCTATTAGGATTTTAATGTAGTAATATGATGTTGATGTATATAATACTGGATTTTAATTTTTGCAAAATTTTGTACATAAATGGAAACTTGAGTTTTAAAATTTGAAGCTATAATGTAGAAATGAGTGCAATAAGAATTGTATATATGTAATTGTTATATTAATACAAATCTGAATAGATCAAGATAGGATAACTTTTCAGAAACCTGCCACTGGAGACTATGGTTTAAGGAAAGTGTCTGGTTATCAAGTTGACCAGGGGTAGATTATGGTGGATTAACTAATGATTATATTGTAACGGTCAGCTGAATTGACTTAGCATGGTTCTTAGCATGGAAGCCTCACCTGAGGGTAGTTGCTAACGGCATAAAAAGAGACCCAGAGGGGAAGACAGGTCTGGGGCTATTAATGTTCTTGAAGATGCTTGCCCTGCCTGGTTTTTCTGAAGTGTAATTGGCTGTTCTCATGGGAGTAGGATCTCAGGGCTTCTCTGTCGCTGAAAATGGGTGGTGTTCTTGCCAGGGGAGCCCTGATCTTTCCCTTGAGTGTCGCATCCTACCTCCAGTGCAGATCCCTCAGCCTGGTGGCACAAATAGTCACTCCATTGGCACAGGCTTTCTAGCTTCCACCACTGGCCCTTGGGACTTCCTGGGGCAGATCATCCTCATGGACTTGCATAAGACATTGCCAGGGGCTGTAGGCCACTGGTTGGATTCATGAGGACATTGCCTTGGACTCTAGCCCTTCAGCTGGACTTGTACAAGACATTGCTATGGGATCTAGTCCCTTGACTGCTTCAGGTCCCTGGTGTGCAGCTAGATCTCTTGCACTCCTCTGCATTTGACTTTTTGGGTGAATATTATAAAATAACCCTATAAATTATGTGTCCTCTATTAAATGTATTCCCTTGAAGACCCTGACTAAAACACCCATTAAAGTGGACATAATTATAAATTACAACCATCACTGTCATCCCCCTCTACACTATTATAATTATCATTATTGTTGTCATCACTATCATCACTAAAATCATTGTCATTTTATCATCATTGTCATCATTATCAATATTACCATGAATTGAGTTCCTCATGTTGCAGTGCATTTGTTGAGTGATTGTGATATGTTCTTTTTAAAAAATATTCATAGAAACCTGCAAAATAGGTGCAGAAATTTCTATTGAACAATAAAGAAAATGAGGCTAAGAATAGTTAAGGAATTTTCACATAACCAGCTAGATAATTGTACTCTTTAATGTAATGTCTGTTTCCATAAACAATACAGCAGGCCAGAGCTCATTACAAATGACCACTGAATATTAAGAAAGATATTTTCACTCATCCCAATGAAGCTATTCATACTTTTGAACTGTCAGTTGACTCACATAGCAGTAAGGCCTAATTTACTACTTTGTGATTGTCTTCTCAGAACTTTTTAGGTATTCCTGATCTTTCCTAAACACATCATCAAAGTCACATATGTTCAGAACTGGAGCCTTTTGGAAAGTAATTGAATCATGATATTATAATTTGAAATCATAATAGATAATATTACAAAATAATTTGAAGTAAGAAAGGAAAACACAATGTAGGTTTTGGCGAATAATACCCTTAGGAATAAAAATTAGTAAGATGAAATAAAAGTAGACTTTAGACTATAACAAATGATAGAAGAGGGCTTTGTAATAAAACATAAAGAAAGATAAGTTGGGGAAAGTATAGACAAAGAGCTCAATGTAAAAGTATAGACAGCCAAATAACAAACCTACATAATAACTGATCTTTGACAAAGAAGCAAAATCAATGCCATGACAAAATAATATTTATAAATAATGCAGGGACAACTAGTCATCTATGTGAAAAATTTTAATCAAGGCAGATATTCTACCTATCAACAAGCTAAAAATAGATCACACACATAAATTTAAGTATAAAACAGTAGAACTCCTAGATGATTCCATAACATAAGTGAATATGTAGATATTTTGGATATGGTGATGAGTTTTCAGAGACAATGCTGAAAACACAATCTGAGAAAGGCCTAACAAATCAGATTTGATTAAAATTAAAAGCTTCTGCTCTATTCTGAATGTCACTATTAAGGGAACATAAGAATATTCAAAGGTTGGGAGAAAATGTTGTGAAAGATATATCCAGTAGAGGGTTGTTATCCAAAATACCAAAGAACTCTTAAAAATGAACAATATGAAAAATTAACAACCCAACCAAGATATAGCAAAAGATCCAGGCACTTCACCAAAGAACTGCCTGAATATTTTCTTGACATAAGTACATAAAAAAATTTCAACACTATATCTTATGAAGGAATTGCAAATTAAAACACCACTGAGCTACCACTACATTTCTATTAGAGTGTGCAAAGTGTAAAACACTCATATCACAAAATTCTAATGGTGTTGAGTGACAGAGAGTCTTACTCATTCCTGATGGGAATGCAAGGTGTTGCTACCACTTTGGAAGATAAGTTTAACATTTTCCTACAATGCTAAACATGATTCCATCATATAATCTACCAAACATGTTCTTTGTATATACCCAAAGTAGTGCACAAAAACCTGTGCAGAGTTGTTTATAGAAGTTTTAGTAATAATTGCTTGAACTGTGAAGAAATCAAGATATTCTGAATTAGGAAAATAAAAAAATAAACTCTAGTATATCCAGAAAATGAGAGACTTTAGTGTTAAAAAAAAAAAAAAATGAGTTATCAAGCCATGAAAAATGATGGAAGAAACTTAAGTGAATGAAACCAGATTTTAAAAACTACACTGTATATGATTCCAAGTATATGGCATTCTGGAAAAGAAAACTTAGAGAAATGATGACACAAATAAGTGGTTGTTGAGGGTTAAGGAAGAAGTTGAAATAACCAAAACACAGGATTTCAGGATTGTGAAACTATTCTCTATGAACCATAATGGTGGATACTCATCATTACATGTCTTAGTTGCTTTTCCCATAGCCAAAATAAAATACCCAATACCCATAGTTAAAGAAGGAAATGCTTATTTGGCTCCCAGTTTGTAGAGATTTCAATGCATAGCTGAGTGGCTCCAAGGTAGAGTGGCATGGCAGATGGGGCATTGTAGAGGGGAAACAGTTCATGGCAGGCAGAAGGCAGTAAGGCAGCAAGCAGCAACAAGCAAGTGAAAAACAGTAGCCCTCTTTCTATCCATTATATCCTATTCAGGCTACCCACCCTTAGGGCAGGTAGCACTCACACCCAGGGTGGAGCACTCTTAATCCTAGCATCTTACCATGAATAGCATCATATTCTTGATCCCAGCATCACACACCCTAGATCCAGCCACTTCCAAAAAGCCCCACCTATGAGCTCATGAGGCTTGGAGGGGGTGTCATATCTGGATATAAGCCATAACCTTACACGTGTTCAAATCCATAGAATGTTTAACAGCAACAATATTACTGTAAACTATGTAATTTAGGTGACAGTATGCTGTCAACTCAGGTTTATAGATTGTAACAAATGCATATTTTGAACTAAGTATTACTACTTCAGCATATGTGAAAGTAGAGGTAGGAGAGGAGTTAAATGAGAACAGTACTGTTTTGGGTTTTGGTGCTTTCTTTTTTTTTCTTGCTCTTGCTGTGAACCTAAAACTACTCTAAAAGTAATTTGTACATAAAAGGGAAGAACAGAACATTTGCATAAAACTCATGAAGTAGACAGAATTTGTTTCATGTTTTCTGGTAAGTGTTAGCATATTTTTTTCCTTCATAAAAAACAAAACCTTTTTGAGTTTATATATTTAAGCTTAAAATTAAAATTTTCTCATACTGTTAGTAATTTGAGAGGTGTACTAACAGTCATGTCCTTTTCCTATACTTGCCTCTAGCTTTTCTTATCTAGTCTCTTCATTGTTAACATTTTCACCCTCTCAATTACCCTTCTTCATATTCACCTAGCTATGAACCCATTTCAACTCTAAAGCCCCCCGAAAATCTTTCTTCTCAAAATTCCTTTTATATTGATTGAATATAATGAATATCAGTTGATACTTATCACATCCCAATTTCATTTTTAGTGAGCTTTCTCCTTTTATATGAATAAGCATGCTATGAGACTCTTACAGATTTACCCAATTGCACTATCCATGTTTAGCAAATGTGCTTACAAAATATTGATGCTTGAATTCAGTGGCATTTGGTAAGATACTTTACACAGAATGACCTATGAAATGTGCTGAATTTTTAGAAATCTACCTTGCTAGTAAAATTAATAATAAATATTCACCTTTTCAAAACTATAGTTAAAAAACAATCCATGGCCAAATTAAAATGTGAACCAAAGGAATAGGCAGTATTGTAATATAAAAATAACTAAATTCATTCTGTCATATTCAAAGTCCTTGGAACTTGAATTCCCTCCAGGGAATTTGACCAAGCATGACTCTTCAGGGTGATATTTTAAATGAAGTGCATGCAGTAAAGCCTCCTTTATATTTGTACTGTGATTAAAAAAGAAAAAAAAACAAAGTAATATGGCAATACAGCTCATTTCAGCAACCTAGTGAGCAAACTGAAAATACTAACCTCTAGCCCTTTTACCCTCTCCAATCATGCAGAGAGCTCATAGATTAACTAAAGAATTTGACAGTGGAAACAGTGCACTTGCACTGTATGTCTTTTATAACATCCTCAATTAAATAAGACCTTATGAAGAAAAAATTCTTCAACTTTGATTTGTACAAAGTTGCTGACTGCTGACAAATGTTAGATCTATCAAAGTCAATCCGTTCTGGATCATTACCAATACCATAAAAAAGCTACATAATCATCACATTCAAAGTGTTGTTCACTTGCTATGATGGGCATCTATATTTTCCTGACAAAGAAATACCCAAATACAGTGCATGCACAGCATTTACAGCATGGGAAAGCTAATGAGATTCATAGTAAAAACTGCTACAGTGTATAAATAGGCATAGATGTCATGCATACATATATTCTAATCATTACATAAAAATGTTCCACAAAATCTTTTTAATTAATTTCTAATGGAATTTTTGTCCTTAAAATTGAGGAAACATAAAAAAGAAATTTTCATCATACTTGTTCTATTCAGTTTCCACAGATGATTGTATATAGAATGTATAAATATTTTATGTGTTACTAATGGGCATTCAAATATTTTTGTACATGGTTTATTATTTCAAAATATAATAAAGAAATGATAATGAAACTACAGGAAATGTTTTCTAATTATTAATTCCTTTAAACATGTGGGAAAATGAAGTGCTAGTCATAAAACCTTACAGTTATCTTTCAGTAGCTGGTCAAAGGTCTTCACCCAAAGACACATGTTAAATAATATGAGGTTTTGTGATTTAAAACTAAAATGTCCTACAAAAATCTCCTATATTCTGAAGTGGGGCTTTTGGTCTGTGATTGGATCAAGGGATTCTACACTCATCAGTGGGTTAATTCACTGATGAGTTCACAGCTGAATGTACTGTTAGGAAGTGGGGTCTTCTACGAACAGGCAGGTCCATGGGAGCATGACCTGGAAGGGTCTATTCTTGTCCCTGGCTCCTTTGACTTCCCTGATTCCTGGTTGCCAATGTTTGAACAGCTTTCCAACACACCATACCTTTCCACCATGGTGTTCCTGCCTTGGACCCTGCAGAGCATGTATTGATCATCTGAAATCATAAGCTAAGTTAAACCTTTCCTCTTTAAGCTATAGGCATTAGTTATTGTGTCTAGGAAATCCAATTTATATATAAGATTTACCACTACATATAATGAACCTAGAGTTCTAGGCTGTCACTGACTATCTGTGTAGCTTTGAGATATCATTACTCCTCTCTAAGCTGGTTTCCTCATGTATGGGAATTAGTCTAAGTCAAGGTTCTGAGAATTACATGGAATGATGAATGGTGATTTTATCATAAGCCTGAATCATATTAAGTATGAAAAAGTGAATGTTAGCATTAAGACATTTTATGAATTTGAATTTTTTTCTCTGTGCTTTCAGATTTTTTTCAACACAATCTCATCATCAAAGGATCAACAGCCTATGTGGGTTTTGACCTCCAAATGAAAGACACATCTGGTTTTGTGATGAGAGATAATGTTAATTTTTTCTTACGGATAACCCCAAGAAGATAAAACATTAATTATTTTGCTTGTCATACTGAAGAGAAAAATAAAGATTTTTACAATAGGAGACCTTTCTATAATCCTAATAGAAGCGTTCAAATTTGGCCTGAAACAAATATATTAGAAATAGTTCCATGTAGAAGCAATGTTGAGTGTCTGATTATAAAACACCTCCTGGCTCTTTCTCCTACTTACCTATGGAAAAGGTAATTAAAAGCCAGTTGTTTCAACAAAAGAAAGCTAGTGTTATTGATTTTGAAAAAGCTTTTTGGGTTTTAAAACTCAATATATTATTCTTTTTAGTATAGGGGATAATTTGGTAAGAACTTAAGGAAATTGGTCTTAAAATAGAATGAGCAAAAGCAGTAATTATTTATCAGATAAAAGTATTGTATTATATTCAGGAATGAAATAAATCAAGGGTTCAATGTCACTAGTATGCATACTTTTTCAACCTTCCTCTCTTTTTTCTGATCCCCTCCCTTTCTACTTCCTTTACTTTCAACCTTTCTGCTTTTTTGCTTTCACAGCTTCTTCCCTCCATCTCTCCTCTTTCCTGTCTTTCTTCCTCCTCTGTCTTTTCCTCTTTTTCTCTCTCTGTGTCCCTCCTGCTTGCATTTCTTCATGTTTTCCTATTTTGGTTCCCATGTTGCAACTGTAGTTTCAAGAAGAAAGTCCAGAATAAATAATTCATACCTCATAACAATCTCATGAGATAATGAATCCTGTCCTCCTTATTTTACAGGTAAATATATTGTTACAACAAGTTTATATAGTTTTACAAAGGTCATATATGTGGTGTCTGGATTTAAATGTGGATAATATGAACCCAGACATTTTTAATGAAATAAATATTGTCTCAATGTATGTTTCTATTCTAAGCTATTCCAAAATTCATCAACATTTCAAAAATGACATGACCAAAGAGACTCTTATATTTGCTTTTGCATACAGATCCAAGTATTTAGCAAACATTGTAAGAGGATATCCTTGCCTATATTCTAGAGTAGGAAGATAATTTGAGATGCAGCTGACAAAGCTACTAAAAATCACAGAGCAGTCTATGAAAGGCTATATCATTCTTGCATACTCTTTGGTGTCTAATAAATTCCTCCATGATTTTCTTCATGCTTTCCTCCTTTTTATCAATTCTCTCTTTTATCTACAATTTATCCTCTCTGTTATTCACATTATTTTCCAACTTCCACTTCAACTTTGGTATCAGATAGGTCCCAGATCTTGAATTTAAAGATTCTGTAGAATATTTTCTTGTCTCCCACCCAGGAAAGAATCACATCCCTTTAAAATGGATTGTGTCTATCTGCACGGAGCATAAAACTCTTTAACCCCACTATAAATGATTATGTGCATTAAGAAATGAAGAGTTCAAATCTGTGTGTATATGTGTGTATGCATATACAAGAAAGAGAGGGGGAGAGAAACAGTATAGACATAGGATAATGCAAATACTCAGAAGGCTTGTGGTATAACTGAAAAATACAGATAGATAATGGTAAAACTCTAATAATAGTTGTCCCATTATTTTGGCCCCCATTCCCTAAAAAGTGGAGTACAAGGCAAAGGTCTGAAGTAATTTATAAAGAAAATGAAAACCCAAAGAAGCAAGGTGAGGAAATAAAATGAATTAAGTACGGATGTGAAACAATAAAAACAAATGAATCACTGAGCTGGACATTGCATGTAACAATCTGTAGAGACATTCATGGAATGTCTTTGAACTTGTTGACACATAAATTATGCCTTGAAACACTACATAAAGGAAAAGGCAGAAAAAAATTATCAGCTTGGATATGTCCTGTATCCTGTTTCCCATTGGTCAATATTTGCCCAAGATAGTTAATATCTACATTCATTTAGTTGCTACTACCTTGCTATTTCATGGCTGATTAAGACAATTTTTTAAACTCTAAGTAGATTATAAGGTCCAGATAGTCCATGACCTGCTTTGTGGTATCTCATTCAAGAAAATATTAGACTGAAGAATATGGCATTTGCCTAGCTGTGACAGTCAAGAGACAAAGGCGAGTACCCTAAAGCAAGGATGTTTATGACCTCGAGGTGGGGTGTTATAGCTGTTTGAGTAGCTGGCAGTACCCAAGGAGTCTTAACAAGAGCACAATATTGTATCATGTCCCTATGGATAACCTCATGTACTAAAAGAAAGAATTAACACATAGGATTTTTACAACATCATATTAAATCTCAATATAAACATTTAACAACCTCCCTCAGTTTTCTCCTTTGAAAGAGAGAGAGAGAGAAAAAAATAACACCATACCTTTCAATTAGAAGGACTTATAATAATCATCTTTATAAGAACCAGTAATTTGGGGGAAACAAATTGTTCATTTTTTGTCACTATCCAGATAATTTGTGTTCAGTGGTACAAATTGCTTGCACTTCTTGGTATTATGACATCAAAGAACACACTTATTCAATTATCAAGGTGCTGTATTACCCTTTTTGTAATTTACTATTAATAATCCAAGTCAGACTACATTTTATTTATTAGGCAGTTCTGAATGAATACTGAGGTTATGCACAATTTCTCCTTAACTATAGATAGTCCACTTTCTGTATCAGGAGATATGTATCTATAGTTGAAAATACTGAAAAGAAAAAAAGGCCACTATGTAGAACATGTAAAGACATGTATTTTGGTCATTTCTCAAAAAATACAGTATAACCGTATCCACATTGAATTATGTATTTTAATAATCTGGAGATTATTTAATGAATGTGTATAAATTATATGCAAATACCGTGACATTTTACACAAGGGACTTGGACAAGGTCAGATTTTGGTATCCACAAGGATTCTGAAATCACTGTCTGTGAATACCAGAGGAATGATTGTAATTGGTTATAAACCCTTTTCCAGATACAGTACTGCAAATTGGACATATTATATGAGTAACTCTTGAACCAAAAAAATGGTTTTCATATTTTATCGAATCTCTAAAATGTTAATTTACCTCAAGATTCTCTCTTCAGCTTTATTCTTATTCTCTCCACTGTATTAAATTGATGTCATGTACTTACTGCTCTAAATTCAATTTTTATCTATATACCAAAGACTCCTAAAAATAAAATTCCAGCTGAGAACTTTCCATTGAGCTCAAGACGTGAATGCATAATGTGGTCAGAACACCTGTACTTAGATTATCAACAGCACCTGAAACTCATTATCTCTAAAGGCGAATTCGTATTTCTTACTGCAAATCTGGCTTATATCTCTACACTTGTTATCTCATTTGGTAGAATTATGTTTATTCTCTCACCCACATTGGAATACAGAAAATTATATTGTCATTTTTAAAAATCTTTCCTTCACTCTCTACATCCAATCATTCACCAGAAATCTGAGAGGCCTTGCTTTTTTATTGGAATAGGCAAAGGGAATTTCAAAATACATTCATCACTATGCAAAGATTAAATACTGTAAATTAGGTAATTTAATTTACAGAAACGTATTCCTGATATACACAATATTATGTTATTATTCTCTGATTTAACATATTATCTGAAGAATACCTTGATTTCTCTTGGTTTCATTGGCTGGTCTCCAGGAATACGTATGTTACAAGGTGATATTGTTCTCATCTCCTCTTAGTCTTACCATCTTTACTACTTTTCTTCTACCCTCATCAATGTGCTAGTCCTTAAATTAAGTATAAAAATTTTACATATGGGATTTTTCACTTATTATTTGGTATAAAATATTATTTTCATATATATGCATATATACATATATATTCACATACATACATATGTATTATATATATATATATATATATGCAGAGCTCACGTGGCTTAATTCCATTAGCTTCATAAATGGGATACTCACTAAAGCATTCCCTTATGATATTATTTCATATTGCAGTTCCCTCTCTCAGCATCCCTTATTCTCCTCTGTCCAAGTGCTAATCACCACCATAAATGTTATAGATTTTATATCTTGATATTTTGTAATGTTTATTTTCTATTTTTCTCCTTCCAGTAGAATGTAAACTTCATAAAGGACAAATTTTTTTCTGTTTTGTCCTCTACTCTCTCCTGCCAAAATTTAGTTGTTTAAAGAAGCATTTAATTGATGATTAATTGAACAGCAATGAAAATCTTGGTGATGGACATGATTTAATTGTAATTGTCTGTATAGAACTGTCATGTAGCATGATGAAAAACAGTGTAGGAGTCACAAGCCTTTGATTTTTTTTTAATTTTAGAGACTATACCAACTTATTTTGAGATTTAATTACATGTGAATAATAATAACTTCATATATTTATTAATCAGATTTCATATTTTGGTTTTATTACATTTACATTTATATTTGAAATATGTAGGTAAGAAACACAGGGAAGTTAGGCTTGTGGCTTGTGGATTTAGCAATCTCCAGAACACTCCAAATACCTGAAGTCCCATTAATAAAGGACCTTTTCCATTTGATTAGTTTTTGTTTTATTTGTTTTTTGTTTCTTTGTTTGTTTTCTTCTTTGGTGAATTCATTAAGAGGGGCTGCTCTGTCTCCTTTGGAAAAATAGTTGGTCATTAAAACCTAGGTAACAAATGGAAGAAAGTTGTATTCTGCACATGTGCCCACTCCCCAAGATAATTGTAAATAGATGGACTGCAAACATGTACTAATAAAAAATAAAATAATAGAAAAAGAAGAACTGGAATCATGAGTGTTATGAAAAACTTTACAAGGAATGCCATGGGTTGTATCCTGTGGAAACTTCTTCAGCTTTATGGTGGCATCAAGAAGTGTGGCCTTTGGGAGGTGATTAAGTCGTGAAGGGTCTGTTTTCATAAACGGGATTATTATTATATTTTATTATTTAATAAAATAGCTTGAAGTTGTAAAATCATTTTTTTAAAAAACTAGAAGAGTTTAGTCATATCTAAAGGGAAAAGTAGAAACAGTACAATTATGAGGAATTTACAAGGGTCTTAATGAGAGAAATTTTGTTGGACTCCAACTGATAAAAATAACATCAAAACACATGATATTGTAATATTGTAGTATAATTCTGGAAGTTCAAATTAAGACAATAAGTTTAAGACACTCTTCTGGAATTGAAAATCTTCTTTTAAAGGTTTACAAATGTCATTGTGAAAGGTGACTGCAATGCGGTAGATTTGAGTTCAATGTCTGCTGAAGGTTGTTACAAGTGTTTAAATGGTCTGAATGAAGGCAACCAGATGATGAGCTGAATTTTTCATGGTATAAAAACTTCATTTATTTTAATTGGAAAAGTTGTTCAAAGGCCTCTCTCTCTCTCTTGCTTAATCGATTCCCTTACTTTTAAAGGAAATAAAGGCCTCTTTTTTTATTATCTATTATTCAAAATTTTGCACCCATTTTAGCTGTCCCTCAGTTTACAGACTCATTCCATAATGACATAGAGAATTGCTTTGATAATTGACCTAGAGATCTTCTGTACTAGGTCTTAGAAAGGGCATCAAGTGCTATGAATAACCTGGTAGAAAGTCATCCAGAATTTGACCTACATGGCTCCTACCATAGTGAAACTTTGACACGAGTCTACCTGTTTCCATTTTTAACAAATCAGCTTCAAGCATGGTGTCTTTCATTGAAGATGTGACAACTCCTTATTCCATGATAGTCTTCTCATGAATTTAACACCTGAAAATTGCCTCACTGACCCATTCTCTCTCAAGCTTGAATCCCTTCCCGATTTCCTTTTGTTGACCTTGTGCAGCAATTCTCAAGAGGAAATGGGCTATCAGTCAGCTTCTTCAACTCAAGCCCAAACCATTGTTGGAGCTGGCTACAAACTTTCCAATCGGGAAACTAGAAAGGGAAACAGAAAACTAGAACTAACAGTGACTTTACAGATGATTTTTCTCCTGTCTAATGACCCTCTGGGATAAAGCCATCCTGAGTCTTAAGTCCTGCATGGAGAGAGGGTGCAAAACAGCCATCCTTTTATTTCCAAATGCAGTGGGGATATCAGAGATCATTTGTGGTATATTTTTCTTGTTAAATTTATTTTCATTTTGTATTTCATAAAGCTTCTTCATATACCTTTGAAAATAAATTAGTAATCTGAATGTTAGATTTAATATGTATTAAAGTATCTGTACTGTAATCATCATAACCTGGCTTTTCTTGACTCTGAATTAAGTTTTGCCAGTAGGATTGTTTTTGTGATTAATCAGCTAAGTGAATCTATGTTTATGACATGTGAGATTTGTTACTTTTAAAAGTTATTTCTATGCAAAGGAGCCACATGAATCATCTTCATGGGAAATATGGATCAACACATACAAAGAGATCAATTCACAAATGTTATTAAATTACAAGAAATCTTATTGTCCATGCCACCTGTCAAGTATTTTATTTAGCCTGATTCTGAAATTGAAACCATTTATCAGACTTGTTTATAAATATTTTGGGAGAATGGTTATGAATTTATCTTTGAGAATTTGGCATTTAAAAGAGATTATATTGCCTGAATCTCTATGTAAAAATCTGAATTTAATTCATATAACCTTGAAGTATTCATATAAGCACATAGAGTAAATTTGATACATGACTAAGTAATGTTCACCAAGGAAGATGTATATCCCATAAGACTTCAATAAAAAGAGATCAAGTGTAGCATTTTCATTTAGTTTTATTTAAAATATGGCACGTGAGTCATTTACATTATAAATATGTCTTGCAGAAAAAGCTGTAGTACACCAAATCTAGTAGTCAATGAGGTCAAATGAGATTTTAATGGTCTCTGCACATGCAATCAGGAATGAAGAATGTTAATGTACATTAATGGGTTCAGAAAGAACTTTTAATCTGATATAATTTCTTTTCTTTAGATCTTTAGATCTTACTATATTTTAGAAAGATAAATTATTTTGTTTTCTTTCACTAGGTATAAATCAAATGAAAAATGAAGTAGTTATTTGCTTTTATTTAAATACAATAATTTTAAATTAAAAGAATATTGTTCTACTGTATTTCATTCATTCTATGTCCAAACCTTTGGTGCATATGCAGAATCAAAAGGATAAAAGGATATAATTCTCTGTCCAGAAGACAGATGTTAAAGTAGGATAGGAGCCTGAGGAATGGGAAACCCTTTGGTTAATATTAGGAAATTCAGTAATAGCAAAAATAATGTCTTGGAAAGATTTATCACATTCTGAAATAACTACTTCCTAAAATTTGAAATTCTTCCCTCAACAGTCATTAAATCCTAGTCCAGATACATTTTCAGACCCCAGGTATCCAGGAAGTTATGCAACTAGAGAACATCCTTACCTGATATTATAGGATGTTTGAAATCTTGTGCTTAGAATTAGAAGTGCTTATCACTAAATCATGAAAAAGATACTCAGTTTCATATTTGATCTCTCAGAAAGTAAGTTATTTTAGAAATGTATATTTTAAACCAATTAAAACCTATAATAATCTTATGACATTTCTTCTTACCAGTATGTAGCTAAATATTGCAACTTGTCCCTCCTTCTGTTATGTATATGTATCAAATTCTACACAAGGAATGTAAATATTATATAATGCAAACATATACAAAGGGAAAAAAGGAAGGAGATCCAGGAATGGGTGGAGGGGAGAGGGAAAGGAAGCAAAGGGTTGATGTGTTATGCACATGTACCACCTCCCCATGCTCAACTCCTAGCACCACCGCAAAATAAAAATTTATATAAACAATTTTAATTTCATGAAAATCTACAAAAAGAAAAAAAAATCATTTTATCAAGAATACTGAATAATTGAGATCACTTTAATTATAAAAAAATGACATTGTGAAATAAGCAGTTTAAATAGAAAACAATGAGTTATAACTCATGCATATTTCAATTTAAAACTTTCATGCCCCCCATGAAGAAGATGAAGGGATTTATAATTGCATCCAAACTAGAGATTTAAAGTGGCTAATCTCTTTAATGTTGCTTGTTTCATGAATTTAGTATTTTAAGATTATGTAAACAGCCTGTTCTTTGCAGAAATATTAAAGATCTGTCATTATTTGTCTTTTTAAAATTTTTTGCACTTTATTAAATTCTTTTATTGGTACATTGTAGGAATACAACACACTTACATTTCTCATTGGGAACTGTACCTTTACATAATGCATCTTGGTTCTTATTTTTTCCCC
>NW_004624751.1:19192267-19211255 GCF_000247695.1 Heterocephalus glaber
TGTTTTCTCATTTTGACTGGGGCGGGCACTGTTGGCACCTGCATGGATTACCTCCTCTGAGCTGGGAGAGGTGGGACAGGGGCTGGTAGCAGCAGTAGGGATAGTGGCCCAAAAGCCCTTTCCTGTGGGCTGGGAGCAGCGGGAGGGATGGTGGCATGAAGCCCCTTCCTCTGTACCAGGAACAGTGGGATGACGGCTCAGCAGTCCCTACCTCTGGGCCGGGAGCGGTGGGAGGGATGGTAGCCCAGAACTCCCTTCCTCTGGCCAGGAGCGGTGGGACAGAAGGTGGCCCAAAAGCCCTTTCCTCTGGTCTGGGAGCAGTGGGAGGGATGGTAGCTGGGAAGCCCCTTGCTCTGGACCAGGAGCAGTGGGATGACAGCTCATAATCCCCTACCTCTGGGCCAGGAGCAGCAGGACTCAGTACCGTGGTCTGGTGGTCTGGTGTCCTCTATGTCTTTGTAGTGTGGAACCAGGTGGCTGTACAAAGAGTGGGGGAGGGGGAGTCCAGTGGATTGTTGCCAGGGCTCAGGCTGATTCATAGTGTTCCCTGCAACTCGGGACCTCAGTAGGGTGTCCTTATTTGTCTTTTTATACAAGTGTTTTAAAAAAAATTTATAAGTGCACTTAGAAAAAAAGCTAATAGAAATTTTCTTCATGTTTTGTCCAAATGAACACAGTGCTATAGATGCTGAAGCTTTAATAGGTATAGGGAACCAGTGGTAGCTTAAATGTAAAAGTTTATATCATGACACATTTACTGATGGTAACCACTTTGATCCTTGAACACAAAAAGAAAATGTGAGAATTGAAAGGGTAAAGAACAAAAGCTGAGCAGTGATTTTAATGATTCCCCATGTCTGCATCCACAAAGTCATGGAAAGGAAACATAGGAAATCAACTTTACCCTAGATCACATTTGTTTCTTGGATAAATGAAATTTTTAATATTAAATTTCAAGCCATAAAAAAAGAAGTAAATTACAAGGGGAATAAAGGGCAGTGATTTGTTTCATTATTGTGAAGAAACAAAATTCTCCTAGTAAATATCAAAGTTTGCAGCTCCTGTATTCTCATGGAAATTCTTTTCTGCTTTCTTATTTGCAATGTAGCCTCATTAACTGAATTTCACATGACAAATGAAGCTTGTGATTATACATATGGAGACAAAAAGTTGTTCCTTCAAAAATCCTTTATCTAGCTGTCATTATCTCCTCTCAGTTCACAATTTTGTAGACAGATATGTAGGTAATTTAGTGTTTAGAAATAACTATTATAAGCTGGGTAACAACAACAACTATTACCTTGGTTTAAAATTTCATTTATATGAAAATAAATACTAAAGCAAGTTCGTGTGGTTTAAATTTAGCATAATGGAGAACAATGGACAAAATCATTTGTATTTAATTGGATAGGAAACATAAAAATCACATAGGAGCAGCTAAACATGAATGGTAGGAGAAAAAGCTTGTGATCTAAAATTCCAAGTACTTAAATTCTTCCTTTTTGTGATATGAAATGCAAGTGAAGCAGAGAATCAGGAATTATCAGTATTATCATTGTTCTTCCACTTATATCTAGAAATTCTTATCCGTGAAGAACAGCTATTTTTCAAAATCCATTGCAAGTCAAAAAACGTAATTTGTATCCTTATATAATTAATGTATGTGTGATGTTAAAATGTAAGAAAATGCATCCACATACCTACATATAATTCATCTTTTTAGTGTATATTAATATTTGTTTATGTGTTTGAAATAGATATTTTACAAAAGCTCTGCTGGCTACAGGGATAACAAAATAAATATTTTAAACATATCTAAATGTATTTTAGGTATATTGACATTAAAATAAGAGAAAATGCATTAAGAAGGGATTATCTTTAATAAGGAATTTTATCAATCATTTTAGAATAAAATCTGTTAATGTTTTTATTTTTCTTTATTAATATATTTTAAGTCTATATCCTAGAAAAAATATGAACATGTATGTTGGAGTGCTAGTGCATGTGTATGATATGTCCCACTTTTGAGAACAAAATGCATTTATTTTAAGCAATACATTTTTCAGATACGTAATTTTTTTTTTTAAATGACAGCAACAGAAACTCTAATATATATGCCATTAATACAAACAAACATATCGGAATTTTCAACAAATGAAAATTTCTTGTGTTTTGAAAAGTCATATTTTAGTGTCCTTTCATCAGAAATACTTATTTAGAACTCATTATTATAAAGTTAATTTTAGTAAAATGTTTCTCTAATCCAAGTATTATTAATATCTGAGCTAGACAGAAATTAATGAACGTACTTAGCCTTTATAAGAAAAGAAGTAATGGTGAAATAGTAATTTTCTAATTCTACCATTTTGTCCATGTTTATTAATTGTTTTGTATACTTTTATAAGAAGGAACTCACCATATATATATATATATATATATATATATATATATATATATATATATATATATAGTATATATGTGTGTGTATATGTGTGCATTATACATTGTATACACATATATATTTAAAACCATGTGTTCAAACTGATATCTCTAACTTACTACCACAAAATTCTTCTAGGCTCTCCTTTGTCATGCATGTGATACTTTCTCCAATACTCAGGAGTCACTCTCTTTTTTTCCCCACAATATTTTTACTTCTATGGTGAATTCTTAACATGTTAAGAAATTTCAGAATTCTGAAATCATACCTTTTGGACAATAAGCTTTCTATCTACAGTTCAAAAACTTAGTTCATATTTTCGGATTTTTAAAAACTTATTATGAGGACATATAAGAAATATTGTGTTCAAGAAATACTTGTTATTTATTTTATTTTGTTTTTCCTTTAGTTTAATTATAAATATTCATTTGAAATGTGACTGAGTTCATTTGTTTTGTTTTATTCTATTGTGCTTTATTCCCAATTGTCTTATTTATTTTCATTAAATAAAAAATTAATCCCACAAATTATGTAAATAGGTATGATCATCTTTCCATTACTTTGGAAAGACTAATGTCTTTGACAGTTTTGGAAAAAAACTAAATGTCCATATAAAAAATGTAACTGGACCTCTTTTATTCACCATATACAAAATTAACTTCAAGTAGATTAAAACTAAATATAATCCAAAACTATAAAACTACTATAAGAAAACATAGGGGAAATACTTCATGACATTTGCCTGGGCAATGATTTTTTGAGTAAGATATCAGAAACAGGCAAAGAAAAAAAAAAAAGAGAGAAGAAAAAAAACAACCAAACTAAAAAGGCTTCTGCAAAAGGATCAATAGAGTGAAGTAACAACTTCCAGAATGGGAGAAAATATTTGCAAACTATAATAAACTTGTCAAGGGGTTAATATATCTATATGCACTCCAATAACTCAACAACAACAAATCTATATAACTTTATTTTTTAAATGGGTAAAAGATCTAACTAGACATTTCTCAAAAGGAGTTATATTATTGGCCATCAGATACATAAAAAATTATCAACATCAGTAATCATCATTGAAATGAAAGTCAAAAACACAAGGAGTTATTACTTCCCCCAGTGAGAATGGTTATTATCAAAAAGACAAAAGTAACAAGTGGTGAAAAGGATGATGATGGAAGGAAATCCTTGCACAATATTGATGGGGACTGTTAATTAGTAAAGTCATTATAGAAAATAGGACAAAGGTTCCAAAAACAATTTCAAATACAACCACTGCAGGATTCAGCAAATCTATTACTTGGTATGTATTCAAATGACTTGAAATCAGTATATCAAAACTGTATCTTCACTTACATTTTTTCCCACAGCACTATTCACAATAGCAAAGGTATAAAATCAGTCTGAGTTAATTGATGAATGAATACATGAAGAATATTCAGTTATTAAAAAAGAATGAAGTAGTGTCATTTGTGACAACATGGATATATGTGGAGGACAATACATTAAGTGAAATAAGTGAGACATTGAAAGACAAATATCACACGGTCTCATTCATATCTGGACTCTAAAACTGATCTCATAGTAGTCGAGGGGGAGTGCTAATCAAGGGAAACACATGGTTAGAAGAAATGAGCATTTGTACGGGAAGGTGTCAAAAGTTAATGATGATATAATGTATTCTTAGAAATGTAAAAAGTGGACATTATGTGCTCCTGTCACAAAAATGATAAATGTGAGATAATGTATTTATTAATTACCTGAGTATAAATATCCTTCAATTTATATATTCTTCAAAACATTACATTGTTTGTACAGAAAAAAAAATGCTATCTGTCAGTTTCAATAGTTTTGATAGACAGATAAATAGATCTCTCACCTGGAAATACCTCCATATCAATTCACTGAAATATTTGTTGTTACTTTTATTTTTGCTATTAATGCAGAATATGTACTCCAACTAATTAAGACTATATAATTTTGGAATTTCTTCAGGTTACCACTACATTATTTTTAGGTTTATTACTTACAAATGTCCCTGCAAAATCTCAAGGGTTCAGATGATGGGCTTTTGGAAGGAGATTGTGTCATGAAAGTTCTGACTTGGTCAGTGGATTATTCATAATAATATCAGATAATAACAGTGCCATCTTAATTCGATGACATTACTTGGAAGTGATGGTAAGAGTAGGAAGGGTCTAGTTCAGTGATGGTGAATCTTTCAGTGTTTTCAATGATAACAAGCAGCTGACTGTGGCTGACACATGCCATAGGTTTGCCACTACTCCTCTAGTTGAAGGGAATGGATCAAGGGAGCATGACCTTGAAGACTATATATCTAGTTAATGGCCTCTTCCTATCTAACTCTTTTCCTCTCTTTCCTTTCTAGCTTCCATGCAGTGAATAAATTTGCTCCTCCACATCACACACATTTGCCATCATGATGATCAGCCTCATCTCATGCCCACCACAATGAAACCAACAGACCATGGACGAAAATCTCTGAAACTGTGGGCTAGAATATATCTTTCTTCCTTTAATTTGTCTATGATAGTGCTTTATCACAGCAATGGAAACAAGCTAATAGGATTGTATTAATGAATCTTTTTATTTAATAAAAATTGTTTTAATAAGTGTTCTATTAATGCATTAGAAATAAAAGGTACAGTTTAGAACACCTTATTAACAAAAAAGTTATTATGTTTATATTTAGGAAGTAGACCTATGAATTTATGCAGATATGTGTTAAAATGTGCTCATCTTATTACCTTTCCAAGAGTTTCTTTTCCTTTAAATTTCTAACATTCTTTGTTTCATCTACTACAGTGATATTTGATCTATGGGTTTTCATTTTCATTATTATTATTGGAGCTTATACTTTAAAATTATAAGCTGTTCTTTGTTCTAAGTTCTATACTATCTTTTATTTATTACATAGCATTCTGAGCTGCTGTGATGGCATTCTTGGTATTAAACATCAAAGTGGTCTTATTTATGTGGTTTTCTTTAATGTTTTTCATTTATCATTGTTTTTTATACTGCCAACTCTTTGTCTGACAATTGTATATATTTTTTCTTTTCTAACTGTAATTGCTGGGAAAACATTGGGTTTTATACAATCTTATTAATATGTTAGTAATGTGCAATTTTGTTTGAGCAAAGGTGTATTTCTTGAATTACCTAATTGAGAAAAGAAGTACATGTTTATGGATATCAGAGTCAATAAATAAAATTGCTTTGTATTATTTTTAATTGATTTTTCTAATTTAAACTAGTATGGAAGCATTTTGCTTATTATTTTTTATTATACAATTTCTTTTTAAATTATTTTCATATTTTAATTATTTGTAATTATTTTTGCAACTATTATTTAGAGATGATTTGCCATGAACAGATATTTAAGTTAACTGAAAACATGCATGCTATGAATCTTTAAATTCTAAAGTTATCTTTTTTGTATTCATTAATTTTATTGGTACTACTACTCACCCATTAAAGAATGAGAAACTAGAGATATTTATAGGTAAATGGATGCATATTGAGGCCACAATCTCAAGTGAAATAAATAGGACACATGTGTAAATACCAAATAGTTTCTTTGGTGTGAGAAACTGAAATTGTAAATAGAATCAAAACGTATAATAGATAATGTGAAATAGGAAGATAAGGACCAAAGGGGAAGGGGAAGTGGGAGGAGTAGGGAAAAGGAAAGAAGGGAAAGGAATAAATATAAGTAAAGTTCTTATCTGGATCCACTTACTTATTCAGTTTCTTTCATATCAGAATGCATGCATGCTGCCACTCCCATAGCAACTACATACTTGATAATTATGTTATAGTTGCTTTTATCCCACACTAGTAAAGTTTCTCCAGAAGAAGTGTTCAGTTACTAACCTAAGTTTTCAAGAATTTTACTGATTACAACTTTATCTTCCAACATTTAATCGTGTCAAGAATAAGTCAAAGGCCACTGACTTTTCTTTTTGCGTTGAAAGATATTCTTGGCTTGAATATTCTCTACTGTTCATTAAACAAAACAAAAAAAATCTGAATCAAGCTATATTTTGTATAATATATGTTGTAAATCTTTGTAACTCATAAAATTATATTCAATTTAGGTTTGCAATATTTTAAATGTGACTATATTTCCGTAACTACTTTTGATTGAAATGGTGTACATCATTTTTCAGAAAAATGTACTTGAAGATATATCCCATTATATAAATTTCATTTCTTTATCATACTTAGTATTATTAGTGCAAATTCAGATGTGTTCTGTTACATCTCCTCTGACTTTTCACAAAATTGATTCTGAATTTTAGTATCTTTAATCTAATTTTGATATTTAATTTTTAAAACTTTCTTGCATCTCAATAAAGTTTTATCTCAGTTTTATATACAACCTATTTACTTCACTTAGATTTAAATTTGATTTTAAAAATCAAATTTTTAAAGAATAAATTGAATAAAGAATAAATTGATGGTTAGTAAAATTTGTACCCATCTCCCTGTTATTTTTCCCAAAGTATGTGCTACTATATAACCCAAATTCTATATTTTCCTCCTGGCAAATTTTTGTGTGCCTTTTTTTTATCCATTTTCATGCACTTAAGTATTTAGCCATTTAGAGAGCACAAGTGGGCTTAGTTTGGGGATTTACTATAACCTGGCCAAACATTTTTTCTTTTTTTTCTTTTTTTTTTTTTTTTTGCTATGAAATGAGTTGTTAGAATCCATTGCTTGGGTCTTATTGAGAAGAAGGTATTTAAGGGAATAAATATTAATTCAGAGAATCAGTCACATAACTTTTAATAAAATTTCCTAATATCCATGAAAACTCCAACACAGAAAATGCTTTCAACAGCTATTTGTACCTGAACAATCTTTTACTTACAGTCTGTTTTTCAGTATTATGTTTCTGGCTTCTGTTTTTACATATATATGTATCAGATATACTACTTATGGGGTTTGATATTCTTCAAAATATCTTCTAGGCACTTAATGGAAATGCTCCTCCAAATATCTTCTATGCACTAACTAGAAAAAAGAAAAAATTACAGTCATCACTGAATCCAGGATGCTTTTGTATTGTAATAATTAGCCTGCTCTATCCCTTCTGAACTCAGATGATACTGGAACTAAAGTCTTCCCAGATAATTGGAAGTCACTGTGTCTTAATACAATACTTAAATTGCAACCCTGTAAGTGCCAAAGAGCTAAGAATTTTGGAATAAATTGAATAACTTGTTTTTTTTTCTTTTAGCATGTATTAATGTTTTAGCTTTTTGCAACCAAAGTAAGAAACAATTTCTGTAAATTCCCTTTGTTTAATATGAAATTCTATAGGCATAACATTGAACATTTCATCCAGTTCCTAAGCATATTTTTGGCTTATAGATTAAGCTCATGTTCATATATTCCAGTTTTAATAGAAATGAGATTTCATTGCATCTTCATTGTGCATGTATGCGTGTATGTAGATAAATAGATACATATATAGCTATATAGATACATAGATCATCTTGGGTTTTTTTCTCTGTTTCTGATAAATGAGATGATGAGTTTATTACTGTTTTCATATAAAGGGATATTTGACAATGGTGAAGGATAAGAAAAAATTTTATTGAAGCATACTTGCCACAAGGTGTGCGAATTTTATTATACAGCTTAATGTGTATTTTAAAACATATTTTTCACATGCAACCGCTGTATTGGTCAAGATATAGAATGACAAGGAACATTTAGGAAACATCTCTCATGCCCACTACATTCAGAGATAACAACTAATCAGCCTTCTACCATTATGAATAAATATTTCTTATTGTTGAACTTTACATAAGGGGAGTGATCAATTTTTGGTGTGTTTAGTTTCTCTTTTCAATTTTCCATAAATTTATTAGTTGTGTAATAATTCTGATAATATTTCATTTTCATTTTCAACTTAATTTGCATTATATGTATATACAATGATTTGTTTTTTCAACCTTATGGATATTATTTCAACCAATCTATGTTAAGGTGTGTTGACATTCTTTTCAATGTTTCTATAATAAATATATGCGAGCACTTCTATTTAGGATGAAGCTGGCTATATCTTAGATTAAGTACACATTTAAATACAAAAGATAATGCAAAAGTTTTCCAAATATTTTGTCAAAATTGCACTCCCCTCAATAGGACGTAAGAATGCAAGTGGTTCCAAGTTTGTTATGCTTGATTTTTTAAAACATTTTAAAAACATAGTAGATATATTGTAGCATTTATGTGCCTCAGTGTGGTTCTGATTTGCATTTCTCTGATGACTCATGAGTTGATGTATCTTTTCAGATCCTTAGGACTCATCGGGAATACTTTTAGGTGAAAGTCTACTCCTGTCCTTTGGCTCTTTATTGCCGACCTGTCTTGTTTTGTTTTTCTTTCTTTTTGATTTGAAAAAAGTTATTTACGCGTTCTTAGAAAAAAAAACTATTAAATATTATAGTGCATATAATTTTGTGGAATGATTCTTCACTCTTCCTTTGATGACTACACAAACTCATTCCAGTGTAGTTGAATTTATTCGTAAATTCTTTGTGAATAGTCAACATTTTTTACTTTCTAAAAAAATAGTGCCTTGAGAAAATTCCTAATAATATTGCTTTGTATTATCTTCTAAAAGCTGTATTGACTTTTCTTCAGATTTAGGTAAAAGACATATGTAGAAGTGACTTTTTGAATTTCATTTTAATTAGGATAGTTTTTGTTTTAATAAAGTACTCAATTGATTCAGTACTCTGCTTAAGCATGTTTGTAACTCAATTGGAAATTTGAGGAAATCTACAGATTTTTTTTTCAGAAAAAGGCTTTTAATTAGAATATATAAGTAGAATAGCATTATCTAAGAAACTATTACACTGAAACATTAACATAAAATTTTATGACAACAATAAATTGATTCACTACAAACATAAAATATTTAGCAACAAATTTGACAGGTAGCATAATTTTGAAATTGCCATGAGTTGGTACAGTATCTTAGTATTTATTTAATAGTTATAAAATCTGTGATTTCCATTGGTGTTAAGTGTATGGATAATGTTAATTGTTATTGACATTGATAACATGATTAGTGCCTCTATTCATGTATAAAGTTATAAATTCATTTTACATAGAGATTAGCAAAGGAAAAATGTATTTTTTTCTCCCTTTCACATAAATGGATACTTTTAATTTGATTTCCACAGATTGCATGGAGTACAAATTAAATCCACAGATATACCGAAAATAGCCTGCCTCCTCCAAACCGTAATAGTGTCACTGAAGTAGTCACTTTGTTATAAAATAGACAGTTATGTATACATTAGGTCAGTTTTTCTATTTTGTTACATGTATGCATCTATTTATTTTTTCTCTGATAACGTACTGCGTTAGTTACTATACCTTTCCAAACATTTGTGATATCTGACAATGTAGCTCTTTAGTTTTGTCTTCAAATGTATTTTGGTTATCTTATCCATTTTCCATTTGTATATAAATTTTAAACAATTTTGGAAAAAATACTCTGAAGAATTTGATCAGCTTTTCTTCAAGTAATAATTAGAAAAGACAATGTAGAAGTTTCAATTTATAAATATAAAACTTGATTATTCTAGTTATAATTTCAAATTCAATGATGTCTTGCAGCTTTCCCTGTAAAAAGCATTCTTTTAAACTTACATAAAATGTTAACTTTTTTCAAAATAATGTATTTTATGGTTGTAACACTCTAAACAACACTTTATTTCATGAAACTGTGGAGGTAAAACATAGAAATACAATTAATTTATGTATATTAATTTGTAATCAATCCAATGGCTGGCAATTTATTTTAAATTTTTATAGCTTATCTGTAATTTCCATTGGAGATTTTCACTAAATATGAAGAACTTAATTTACTCTATTTCAGAATTTATGCTTTCATTTGCTGATCAAACCTTTTTGTTGAATAGCATGAAAGTGATGGCAGTGGGCATGTTTTGATGATGGATCTCAGAAGAAAAGTTTTCAGTGTTTGCTGAGTGATATTTGTTTACTAAAGCTATACTTTATCAGATTTGAAAAGTTTAATTTCCTTCTTAGTTTTCTAGGAGATTCAATCATGAATTTGATTCATGATTTAATTTGTCATTAAGTTCTTCAGATATTACCCTTGCATTTACTGATATCATACTTTTCTCCTTTATTTTATATGTAAATTTATTTTTAAATATTCATCCAAAAATGAATTGGTGGAGAAAATCCAATTGAATCATTATCTAATACCCTCTTTATACCTTTAGTAATTTGTCAGTATTTTCTGTAATCATCTGTGCATTTTATTCAAGTGAAAGACTAAGATACAGTTTTCTTCATTAAAAATATTTTGTCATAGTTTTAGATAAGATTATGGTTATCACATAAAAGAAAATGGGAGATGTTCTATTTTTTGTTGATTTGCTGCATGAGGAATTTATTTATGATTGATGCCCTTTCTTAAAATGCTAGTAATTAGAAGCTTAAGCTACCTATAGTTAGACTTTATGGAGGTATTTTAAATTATTATTTCAATTTCTAGAATAAATATAGGAATACTCATTTCTTTACTTGTAGGCTTTACTAAGGTAGCCTACAGTTCAGGACTTCATTGAATAAATCCCGGTGGCCTTAGAGTTCCAATATACCTGACTCCAACACCTAGACCCAACAAAAATTCATATGCCTGAACTACCATTTTTCTTTTATGACAAAGTTTAAAGGACAATTTCCTTACTTTAAGTGAAACTTTAGGAAAGACATTTTACTCAAAGGAAAAGTCAGAAGACTAACAGAGAAAATTCCCCCTCATGAATTTATTTTCTCTGTACTATTGAGGATTATAGTTTGCCTTGACTATATTATTATATATTCACATAGTTGTTTTGTGTTCTGTATTCAACTTTTATGGCAGCTTTCAGAAGAAGCTTACCAAGGTAAAACTCACTTAAACAAGCCTGGAATGTAAAACCCCCAAAATTGGTTTTCATGTATTGTTATTCTGATGAAAATTTTTATTCCCATTATCTTATTTTTCTATTCTTATAACTCATTAATATTTATGGCTATCAACATGAAAGATTTTCTTTGAAAAAGTAATTAAATGCAGTGCTTGTTTTTAGAGCCCTTATCCAAGATATCCTTTTTTTTTTCTTCACAACACAAATAGAAACAATAAATTAAACTTCTATTCTGGTCTTAACTTTAGCTCTTACTAACATCAACAAATGGCTTCAGAACTAGCTCTATCAGCATATACACACCCTATTAAAATTCTCTTTTCCTCTCCCATATTTCTCAACATGTCTAAGAACTCTGTGTACTATGAATTTTTATGAATGAGGAAAACAGCACTATTTATTGAGTTAGTGCAAAAAGAAAGGAAGAGAAAGTATTGGTAACATCTGATGTCTCCCTGATGCTAAAGCACTGCTCAGTGAATTGGATTCTTAAGACAAATTAATTAATATTCAGGATGTACATCTCTGGTGACATGTGGAATTTTAATACATCTCCTCAATCATGTCTTGTCAGTAATTTTATGCTATCTGGATGCTTTTTTAATAAAATTAATTTTAGAGTCAATCTGAGCTCAAAGTATCATTAAAACACAAAAGATGGAAGCTGGAATGGTCATCACTCTCTACCTGATATTTATTTCCTTAAAATGTGCAGTAGCTATCCTTCCCTTGACTCCTGACTCATAAGAGGCAAGCACAATCCTGACTCAGCAGTTACATCTAGGAGTTTTCAATAATAAGTTAAATGTTAATATAATGAATGAAAACATTTCTCTGGACAGAGCTTATGACCAAATTCTAAGTTGTGTCTAATTTATGAGATAGTATTTGAAAACAGATTGTCTATCTACTTATCCTTAAAATCTAAGTTTGAAATGTCATCATACTACCTTTCCTGACATTATCTTGGACAGAGAACACATTAATTTCTTGTTTTCCATATGTCAGATGTTAATATGTAGTCACCTCCATTAGGTACTTACCTATATTGAAAAATAACCATACTTACTCATATTTGTATAGCATATAATGTCATACAAAGGAGAGTCTCATAATATTGAAGGGATTACTAAATGAGAGCTCTAGTTATAATGTTGATGATTTATCATT
This sequence comes from Heterocephalus glaber, assembly GCF_000247695.1. The sequence continues at coordinate 19,204,862 of NW_004624751.1, forward strand.
ATAAGTCCATTTTAATTTCTTTGAAGATATCCTTTGCTCAAAATCATTTAAATTATATTTAAATTAAACATTATATAAACATACCATTGAGCTTCCAGTATAACATGATATTTCCATATAGTGTTTGAATTTCTCTACATAAGATTTAGATACACAAGCTTTACTATCACATGGTTTCTCTTGAATAAGAAACAAAAATATAAATAAAAGAGCAAAATAAATGAAGGAGGGAGGTAAAGCTTCCTCAAATGGGCTGGGTATTAAGACATGGCAAAAGTTGAGAGAGAGAGGAAGTAAAGGGATGAATAAAGGAATTACAATGTGTTATGAACAAGTACTAACTCCCCACAAGGAGTGTAAACATTATGTACTACAAACATTGTTAATAAAAAAATAAATAATAAAATAGATTTAGACTGTCAATAGTAAGCTTATTAAGAATGAGATGTGGTTTATGTACATTTAGTATTATTGCACAGTTGCACTCAAAGAACTAAAATCAGCTAGGCTGGAAAATGAAATTCAAATCATAAACCCTTAACCATGAGAAGAAAAAGAGTCAACATTTCAAAGAAATCTGAAATAACTTTGTTAAAAGGAGATGGTCATTGCCTGCTTAAAAGTACTACAAAAAATAGTTAAAACTAGCTTTTTTTTTTTTGCAATATGTAAAATTGAGCAGAACTAAATAACATTTGTGGAATCAAAAGTAGCAATGAAATACAAAGGATTATTTTCATGTATCCAATTTTACTACTTAATAATATTCTATGAAAAAATACTGTCTCTGGATTACAGGAAAAGAAAGTATCTTCAAAATAAACAGATATATAATAAAATCAGTGTGTTTTTAATTGTTTCCAAATATTTATTTGTGATTCAGATATGTTTCCAAATATTTATTTGTGATTCAGACATTTAATGAGACCTATATTGAGCACTCATATAAATAATAAGATTTGCATTAAAGAGAACTATAACTTTTCTATAGACTTTTAATTGCTGATTATTTTCTTCAAGGAATGAAATGCTTTGGAATCCACAAAGCTTTATTCTAGCTTTTAAAATGACACTTGCTTCCATTAGAAATATCATTATATATTTTTGAACTCCATTTTTGAACTTAATTGTTAAAAAGAGTCATTTGGTCCATCAACAAAGAAATTACCTAACATGTACCACACATTGTTCTTAGACTCTAGAATACCAAGTCGAAGAATAAAGAATTCCTGAGCCCAAATAACTTACATTTGATTGGAAAGAATCCATATTTTATTTTATGTAAACCTTTACCTTTCTATATCTAGACTACATTGAGCATACCTAAAATGTGAAATAATGAAGAACAACTAGCAATTGAAATAGCAAAATACATATCACTGTATTTGATTATTACATACCCAAATCCTTTTTATTTTAATTTTTGTTTAGTTTTGTTATTTGAGATGGAGTCTCACTTTGTTGCCCAGGTTGGTCTCCATCTTGGGAAATCAGTGATTCTCTTACCTTAGTCTCATTAGTAGCTTAGACTACATGTATCTGCTGACACACCTGGATTCTGTTAATTTTTTAAGTATGGTTCATTTACTGACACAATTTGATATAAAAAAGACTGATAAATGATTAACTCATAAAAGTAGACCTCCATAATCTCTGTCTGAAGATTACTGCTTAGAAACTTGCATTTATCTCCCAATCTTAGTTAATTAACTCCATTTTATATATTTTTAAATTTTAGTGACTCTTTCCTTGAAGCTTTTCCAAAAAACCAACTTGTATGTGAGGTTATAGAAATGCTGAGCAATTGGCTCATTTTTCTTACAAGAGTATTATAAATGATAAAAAAATTGTAATTATCATCTTAATCTAAATTGCTAAATTATGTTCTGGACAAATGTATCTCTTTGCAAATATTATAAAATCAAAGTAGGAAAGCTTACAAGATTGTTAGGAAAGTGTTATAAATGCTGATTGCATTTCAGACTAATTTTTCCAAATTGGTTTAATTTGTTGTTTATATTTAAGGAATTATTTTAAATACACATTATAATGTATTTTTGTTTCATGGATCATTTATATTTGCACAGAAGTTTCATTGTCTTTTATGAAAATACTTTCATTAAAATAATATCTCCTTAGAATTCCTATGAATGACTGTAATTTGCTAATGAAATTTATTTTTCTGTATTCATATTTAAACTCTTGAAATGCCTGATTATACAAACAATTCTGATTTTTAAAGGGTGATTTCTATCCCTCAAAACATAATTGTTTAATAATTTGCCAATTAGATGGAATATTTAAAGCTTCTTGTAGATCTCAACTACTTTAAATCAGAAAACTCTTGTAAACATTAAATTTCTTAAAGGCACAGACATGTCTCTTCTCACAATACATGAAATACATTTGTTCATCTAAAATTTATTTTAAAAAATCTTATCACCAAACAGTTTCTTCAACAGAAATCATCCAACAATACTCATCATGCCAATCTTTCCGTTTAGTCAGTGCTATACATAGAACGAGTCTGGGCCAGATAAACGGATACACTATGGTCATCACAGCAGACACCCAAGTTAACAAAACAGAGTGTTCTGCTTTTATGTAGCTCCCATAACATTAAAGTGCTGTTTAAAAATTTACAACCATGAAATAAGTGCTATAACAATGATTTGTAAAGTGCAATGAAGCAAATAGAAAAGTGCAAATTTCTTTGCCTATGAAAAAAGAGAAATATTTGAAAATGCGTAACAGACATCAGTTAGAGAATGAAAGGGGTTTCCAGTCTAGAGAAAGAAAAGTGGGTGTTCAACAGCATTGACTTTTAAAAAAAATTGAGACATTTATGAAGCAGGAGACATTTTGTGGTAATGGAATTCATACATATGCCAATTTTAATACAAAATGAATACTAATAATTTATTATGATTTGAAGAATTCTACAGTAAATGAAATGCATATCACATTTCTGTAATTAAAGTAGATGAGTAGAAATCAAAAAGGGGTTACATCTAAGATAGGTTCAAGATGCTTTGTCAGTAATATGGTCAAATATTTTCCAATGAACAATAAATTTCTATTCCCGTATGCTTCACATTTAGTTATAAGATTGCCCCTTCAATTTCTTAGAGATACTCTGTTAACATCTTGTAGTGTTTGTAATATTCTTTTTAATAATTTCACAGGAAATGTTGAGCCTCCCTCAATTTTTACTTCCTAAAGCTTCAGCATAAGAAGAAATAGAAGAGATAATGGAGCAAAGTTGGGAATTTGGACATGCAAGAATCAAGATCTTAGTACATGCTAGAAAGGAGTTTGGAGCATTCACAATTATTTCTAGCAATATGGAAACCTGATCGCTGTGATGTGAATGTTTACCTCCATGTAAAATTTGAATGTTGGAGATCTGATCTCTAGTCTGATGGCATTTTTGTATGTGGTCATGAAGATGCAGCTTCCACGATGAGATTAATATATTTATAAGAAAAAATACTAACATTTCTTCTTTCTCCCTCTTCCCTTCTCTCTCTCTCACCCCCCCTCCTCTAAGTCAAGATTAGATTTGTTTATGTCACAGTAAATGAAAACTAGGTCCTGTGGGCCACTCATGAGTAAAATAAATAAATTCAATTTACTTTAGTTCTCTGATGTTTTATATATTCATTAATATCAGCAATAATGTAAGTAATAACACTACAGTATATATAGAAAATAGTTCCTGAATTCACCAGACCATGAATATACAGTTTCTGTTGTATTTGTTCCAATAAACAGGAAGTTTAATCTTTTCCAAAGATTTACATCCTCATGTGCCGCTGATAAATAGTACAACCCAATAAAAGTTTTTATTTACTTTATAACTATTTATTCATTTGAAGATACCCTATAGTATGACAAGAGTTTTAGTCACATTAATAATAGTTATTTCCAAGAACTTCAATGCTGTCTCTCCACTCCATTATCAGATTCATAAGCCAAATAAATCCTGTTTCCCTGACTAATGTCCAGACAGAGCCCTGTATTCTGTTTTATAGCATTTTATTTTCTTCCAAGAAGATATTCTTTTGCGAATTCCATGGTAAAGCGTTTCAATTTTTTTGACCACAGCTCTCTTCTTGTGAGACAATAGTTTTCTGTCTTTACTCCAATACCACAGTTTCTTGATTACTGTAATTTTGTAGTAGGATTTCAAGTCAGGTTGTGTTACTTTATTCTGCATTTTCAAGCTGTTTAAACTACTTTAATTCCTTTGAATTTCCATATGATTTTTAGATTCAGTTTGTCAATTTCCACACACAAAAAAATGCTGAATTCTTTATTGAGATTAGGTTTACATATGTTAGGATAATTGATATCTTAACAGTAATGAGTTTAATCATTACTCATTAGCATGGTTTACTTCTCCATTTATTTATATTTTATTTACGTTACTGAAGTTCGGTTTTAAACATCATTTCCATGTCTTTCATATTATTTATTGTGTTTATCTTGAAGTATTTTATTTTTATGCTGTTGTAAATGCTTTTTACCAATTGTACATCAATTGAAAGTTCATACATACAACTTATTTCATATATTAATGTTTTATTCTGCATTTTGCTGGATTTGCAAGTAGCTATATTGTAACTTAAAATGTCTACATATACAATTGTGTCTAAAAATATAATTTAACTGATATTTTTATTTTCATCTCTAGAAGTAAGACTTGAGTATTTTTGTTTCTATGCCATGACTTGAGTTTTTAAACCTATGGAATGCAATTAGTAATTTTTAATATCCTTATCTACATATAACTCTTGTGTTATTTCTATGTTATTTATGATGAATGGTTTATTTTTATTTATTTTTTCTTTAAATTTAAAGTAGGAAGATATTTATTGATAGAAAAGCTCCTGAGGGCCAGGAAGGGTCCTGCACGGGTAGCCAAAGACTTTAAATTCTTTTATTGGTACATTTTAGGTATACGATTAATTTGCATTTATCATTGGATGCTTGTACCTGTACATGACGTATCTTGGTTTTTATTTTTTTCCCCATTACCTGTGTGCCCTTCACCCCCTCCACCCTTCCCTATTTACGTAGACTTTGTTTCCATTTTTTTCTTTTCTCATAATTTTCCCTTTCCCTTCTTTCCTTTCCCCTTTCCCTCTCACCACCTCTACCCCTTTGGACATTTTCCTATTTCAAATTATCAATTATTCATTATTAATCCTTTTAATCCTTATTTAAACTTTCAGTTTCTCACACTAGAGAAACTATTCGGTATTTACGCATGTGTGTCCTATTTATTTCACTGAAGAGGATGGCCTCGATATGCATTCATTTAGCTATAAATGTCTTTAGTTTCTCATTCTTTATGGCTAAGTAGTACTCCATTTTGTAGAAAAAACCCACATCTTTATCCAGTTTACAGTTCATGGGCTCTTGGGCTGCTTCCAAGCTTCAGCTATTACAAACTGTGCTGCTATAAACATGGGTGCACATATATCACTGTGGTATGATTCTTTTAATTCTTTTGGGAAGTTACCAAGTAGGGGAACAGCCAGGTCAAATGAGACCTCTAGCCCTAGTTCTTTGAGGTATCTCCATACTTATTTCCACAGTGGCTGCACCAGTCTACACTCTCACCAGCAGTGGAGTAGGGGTCCTCTTTCCCCACAGACCCTCCAGCATTTGTTATTGAATGATTTCACGATAGCAGCCATTCTTACTGGAGTGAGGTAGAATGTCATTGTTGTTTTCATTTAGATCTCTCAAATGACCAGTAATGTTGAACATATTTTCATATGTTTATTTGCTATTTCTACTTCTTTGTCTGAGAAATATCTGTTCATTTCAGATGCCCATTTTTGGAATTGGTCTTTACATTTTAAAGGTCTGATTTTTTTTAAAGTTCTTTATATATTCTAGATAGTAGACCTTTGTTTGAGGGACACCTGGTGAAAATTTTTTCCCACATTGTGGGTTATCTCTTCAAATTGTTGGTGGTTTCTCTTGCTGTGCAGAAGTTTTTTAATAAGAAGAGATCCCACTTATTGATTGTACTAGTTCATGGGCAACTGAGGTTTTGTTCATAAAATCTTTTCCTACACCAATATCTTCAAGAGTTCTACCTAATTAACCTCTGTTCCAGCTGGTAGAGCATTTCTGTTTTAATATTTAGATCTTTAATCCATTTTGATTTCAGTTTAGTTCATGGTGAGAGATATAGATCTAGTTTTAATCTTTGCCAAGTTGAAACCCGATTTTTCCAACACCATTTATGAAAAATGCTATCTTTCCTCCAGTGAGGGTGTTTGGCTCATTTGTCAAAGATGAGGTAGCTGAATGTGTCTGGAGTTGTTTCTGCATCTTCTAATCTGTTCCACTCATCCTCAAGTCTGTTTCCTTGCCA
>NW_004624751.1:19216009-19237174 GCF_000247695.1 Heterocephalus glaber
AAACCCTTCTTCCCAGTATGCCCCTGTTCCCACCTAGAAAGTAACCTAACACTCGCTCACCTCCTACCACCTAGTGACATCACCGGCTCCCCCATTCCCTAGTCACTACCTCACTCAACCCCACCTCAGCCCCTACAAACCCCACCCCAGTCTCTATAAAAGACTCTCCCTGCCCCGGCCATATTGCTTTTGTCTCTCGTTTGTTCAGAGACAGCCCAGCAGATCTATTCCCCTAATAAAGACTTGTTGTGGCCTGGTCTGGTCTTGGTCTTCAGACCTTTTACCTGACAATAATTCAATGAGTCTCAGTAAGCTAGTTGCAGACCCATCAGTTTCAGGCAGATTTCTGACTGCAAGTCCCAAGTTGAGCTCCCTGTCCTCCTGCTGGGTTGAACTGTGCAAGGTTCTACTGCAGGTTCCAGCTGCCCTTCCCCTGAAGATAGCCCAGATTCCGATGGGAGGTGATGATCCCTCCAACTTACCAAGCATAGTGGTCTGGTGTGCCTTTATTGCAGAGATTCTCTTCACTTTTCCAGTGGGCTTCAGTTTTCATCAAGTAGCCTGAGAGAGGGCCTCTTTCTGTTGTTCACTTCTGCTGCTCAAGACAATGACCTTTATGTCCCCCTGTAGTTTGGAACCAAGTTACTACACAGCCGAGAGGCCAGAGGCAGGGTTGAGGACAGCTGTTGTTGCAGGTGCCTGCATGGCTAAGCTGGTGCCTGATGGATGTCCCCGTTGGGGGTGGGGGGTGCTCACCATCTCCTGGTTGCAAGTGGGTGGAGCAAGCCAGATCGAGCAGGTCACAGTGAGCCCGCGACTGTCCTGCCCACTCAGCTCTGGGTTATTTTTAATATTGGTGATGTTTTCCTATTTCTTTGCATCCCTGATAATTTGTATAGGGTGACTTATTTCAAGAATCTTATGTTTTGAGATAGATCCTGAACATTTTTTTATTTCTATAAATAGACCTCAGAGTTGATCTGTGATGAAGTGATGATAAATGGCACAACTGAGTTTTTGGATATTTCTTTGTAGATGTCTTAGGTGCAAAATGTTTCAACCAGAGCTCATTAGTCTCTACTGCTACGTAAAATTCTTCTAGTACTCTACCAATGATCCACGAATCTTGAGGTTTTTCAATACAGATGATAGAAATACTCTCTACATCCATGTCCTCACTTACTGCTCTAATTGTTAATATTCCCAGGTTGTGTTTCTTCACATGTGTGCACTGATCATTGTTCCACTAAATATTTGGAAACCCTATCATATCTCCCAAGCTTTTTTCTCTACTCTGTTCTTTTTTGCATTCTGTCCTGTGAACTCTAGCTGCCTCAATTTCCTCAGACTCTCATTTCAGCCTAAACACTGCCTGAGGTTACTATTTTTGAGCAGCAGCCTGAAAACTCTCACAATGCAGTAGTAGACTTTTACAAACATAAAGAATACTTCCTTTGTTTCTATTCTCTCAGGGTTCACCTCCCTACATTATCTGATAGCCAGAATTCTTAAACTCTTCATATTTGTCCTTTTTTGTGTATATTTTAGATAGCAGAGTAAATTCTGTTCATTATTTTAAAATATTATGTCTTATTTACATTTAAAATGTTTCACTTTGCTTATAATATTCTTTTATTTATTGCATTTTTCTTATGATAAATTTCATCTTAGAATTTTAAAGATATCAGAACTAAGTTTTATAAATCTGTTAGAATGCCCCAGAGAAATAATTGTAAATATTGCTCTATAGATTCTGCATTTAAATTTAAGCAATAGATATGTGTATAAATATATATACATACACATCATATACATGTATATATATATATGTGCCTGTATGCTTATCTACATATCATCTACGAGTGATGTACATATATAAAAGTGGTATGACACACACATATACATTGTATGTGTCTTATGTATATGGAATACAGGTAATGAGAAATCCCACCATTTTCCATCTACGAGCTGGAGAGCCAAGAAATCTAAGAGTGTAATTCTATCCTTCTTCAGGGTTTTGAAAAGCAAGTGGGTGATATGTCTCCCATTACAAGGTCGAAGGCCAAGAATTTGTGGGCAGTAGAGATGGGGCTACATTTTTAAGTCCTTGCATCCAAAATGCCTAGAATCAGGAGGTCCAATGTTCAAGAAAAGAACAAGTAGTTATCTTAGCTCAAACAGGGACAGAGAACTTGATTTTCTTTTGCCTTTTTATTCTATTTGGGTGTGATGGGTGATATTGTATGATTCCCACCCATAGTAGTGAGGAAAAGCTGTGTTTAATCTACCAATTCAGATTCTAATCTTTCCTCTCACATCCCAAAATAATGTTGGACCAGCTCTCTTGGGAACACTTTTCTCAGTCAATCTAGCACATAAAATAAACCATCACAATACATTAGAAATATGTTTTGCTTATTTGAAAGCAAAACATTTTAATGGATCTGAATGATCATTCTCTAAGTTTAACAGAATGACATGTGGTTTTAAACAGCTGGATATATTTCATGTGAATATTGGCTTAAAATACTCTGAGCTGGACATGGTGGCACATCCATGCACTTAGGAGTTTGAGCCAGGAAGATCACCATGAGTTCAAGTTTGAGGCCAACCTGGGCAACATAGTGAGTTCAAGACCAATCTGAACTACATAGTGAGACCCTGTCTCAAAAAACAGAAACAAAAACAAAAACAAAAACACTCTGAGAATCAACCAAAAATGCTCTTTTAAAAAATATTTAAATTGTTCAATCATTTTAAAATGTATGACTACAGAGATTCCCAAGATACTTCATAAATCATAAAAGAATCAATTTGAACCTAAACAAATGTGAGCATAATTTCAATAATTTCTCCCATGATTTAGCAATGGTTTATTGAACTTTACAACTTTTTCCAATGAAGAAATTTATTTTACTCTTCTTTTGTGTCAGCCATTTTTTGGTGCAAAATATAAAGCTATTCAAAAGAAAAAGAAAACTATGGTGTTTGAAGTTTGGCAAATTGTGTTCCAAGACTGTTACAGAGGGGAGCAACTGAGATGATTTTCATGCTCTAAATCTCATGGTAATGGTGGAGAATTATGTTCTATTTCTGTTAATATGGTGAAGCGAGTTATTCATGCACAATTTGGTTAAACTTACATGACAAAAATGTGTCCATTTACTGAAGCCATTCATTGCTCATGCTATTTCCTATGTATGATGTTGTCAGCACACCTATATAGATCCTCCATTAAAGATGTATATTCCAACATTATTTATGACAAAGGAAATATTTTGGCTTTTACTCTATTTTTCCACTTGATTGGCAAAAAATTTAATTTGCAGAATTTCCTATAAGTTTAATATAAGAAATTACATTCATCAGCTGGGGTTTACCTCAGTGGCACTGTGCCTGCCTTGCAAGCTCAAGGTCCTGAGATTGATCTCTGGTAAAAAAAAAAAAAAAAGAATGAAATTACATTCACCAAAATTTGGCTTTTTTGCTTTTTTAATATGTTCATGAAATAATATTCATTTTTTGTATTGCTTTGAAAATCCTGTTGTTACCTTATCGGTATTAACATTTGTCAGATAGAATCCTAATATTTTTGTATTTTTTTTCAGCATCTTATATTTAAGATACTTAAATGTTCACAAGTTTTTGTTTCTCATTAGAATTTTAATTAATTTATTTTGTATTGTTTTCTTTCTTTTAAGCTTACAAAGAATTTTCTAATTTGAAATGCTATAGTATTTTAATCTATGTAGTTATTTTAATGTGATTATATCTTAAAATTTATTGTTTGGAAATATTTAATTATTCCCAAAAGAGTATGTTTCTTAATGTTTAAAATGAGACTATTACTAGAAAAGAGAAAACATAATAATTTATTATAAGCATATGAGCTAAGCTAATTGTGAGAATTAGTTATGCAGACAATTCCTGACATATGTTTATTTGACATGACTTATTGACTTTATGTTGGTGGGAAAGTGATACATATCCAATAGAAATTACACTTCATGGACCGGGGATTTAGCTCAGTGGTTTTGCCGCCTGCTGTGCAAGCGCAAAGACCTGAGTTCAATCCCCGGTACCAAAAAAAAAATAAATTACACTTCAAGTTTTGAATTTTGATCTTTTACCAAGTGAATGATGGAGTGATGCTAATTTCTGATACTTTGTTGAAACCTGGATAGTGATATTGTGCCCAGTTCCCACTTAGCTATGCCGTCATATGAATCAACAACTAATACACTACAACCAATAAACTACATAAGCTCATTGCACTCTTAATAGGCTAGGTGTATTGAATGCATTTTTGACTAAAAATATTTCCACTATAACGGGTTAACTTGGGGGCATAACTCTACTGCAAATCATGGAACATTTATTCAATTTATATATGCCTGTGTCTTCCACATCAACACTTGGCCAAAAATCAGCAGGGCAGGAAACAAGAAAGGAGAATTGAACATGAAATCAGCCCAAGAAAAGACAAATTGAAAATGATATTGATGATCTGGATCCCACATTAGTATCTTGTTATGGCTGTGTCTAGATGTCTCCCCAAAGCCTCATGCAGTCATAGGTGGAGTTTTTTTCAGAGGTAACTGGGTCTAGAATGTGTAATGCTAGAACTAAAGGTCTGATTACTAAACAAGTCTGCTGACTGGTTTGTCACCCACCCTAAGCCTAGTACCCTAGATAGAATATAAAAGGGGCAGAAAAAAGCTACTAAGATTGCTTAGACTTACTTCTTTGCTACTTTATTGCTTTGCTACCTTATGCATACCACAAACTATTTCTTCTATGTAATGCCTGCCTGCTATGCCACCCTGCCATGGGGCTCACCAACTATGAACTGAAACCTCTACAAACTGTGAGCCAAAATAAACCCTTCCCCTTTAACTTTAAATGTTGGATATTTTGTCTCAGTAGTGAGAAAAGTAACTAAGAATTTGATACCAGAAAAGTGGGGTCATTGCTGTGACTAGACATGATCATGTGATTCAAGAGCCTTTGGGACTGGCTTGTGGGAAAAATTTGGAAAGGTTCAGAGATGCTGGCTGAAAAAACAGCCCTGGAAAGCCTTAGGCTGTACTTGATGGGAGATTCTGTCAGCACTCAGAAGACCAGAATGCTGATAGAAATGATGGCCTTGAAGACCAGGCTCAGGAGGTCTTTGCAGAGAAGAAGGACGGCATTGACTATTGGACTCCAGATGATGTATGTTATGCCTGTTGAATAAAGAGATGTGCATGGGGGAGGCAGAGTGTTATGGCTTATGTCTAGATGTCTCCCCAAAGCCTCATGCAGTCATAGATGGGGCTTTTTCAGAGCTGGCTGGATCAAGAATGTGTGAGGTGGGTATGTGTGATTATTAAATCAGTCCAGCAATTGGTTTGCCATTCTCCCTAAGCCCAGTAGCCTAGATAAAATATAAAAGGGATAGAAAGAAGTTGCTAAGATTGTTTAGACTCTCTTCTTGGCTACTTTGTTGCTTTGCTACCTACTGCATGCCATGAACTATTTTTCCTCTGTGATCCCTGTCTGCCATGCCACCCTGCCTTGGAACCTGCCAATTAATAGACTGAAACCACTACAAATAATGAGCCAAAATAAACCTTTTCTCCTTTAACTTTGGATGTCAGGTATTTTGTCTCAGCAACCAGAAAACTAACCAAGACATATTTTGCTAACAGTCAACCAGGAATTTTTATGAGATTTGACATATGCAGAAGGTGGCACCCCTTGCCATAAAGTTACACATACTTGTGGAATCAATACAGCTAGAAAAAAGAGATCTGGCTACAGAAACTGAGCCTATTTGCTGCTTCAGCAAGCCCATTTTTGACCACAACCCAGAGAAGGAAAAAAGAAAGAACTGGCTGACACTGTTAGGCTCTAGATCCTGTCCCACTCCAGCAGTAAGCATATCAGTGAGTGCATGTATGAACAGCAACAGTACCTGATGCCTGGCACCAACGTGCTGAGGGTAGAAGGAAGATAAGTGCTATTTTGCTTCTATGTTCCACATTGCAGTGCCATGCAAAATGTCTCCTCTGCCCCACACTCACCCATAGGAACTATGCTATAGGAAATAAAGTTCCAGGTTAGATAAGTGGATCCAATGAGATGCACCTCAAACTAAGGTATCTTATATTTAAAACACACATGCATCTTTGTTGTGTTAGTCATATCTCCATTACTATAACAAAATACTCAAGAAAAATCAACGTAAAAGATTTACCTTGGCTCGTGGATTCAGATACCACAACCAGCAGCCAAATGACCATTAGTTTTTAAGCTGTGGCAAAGCAGAATTTCATGCTGAGGAAGATGTTGTGCAGCAAAGCCACTCACTGTGTGCTTGACGGGAAGCAGAGAAAGAGAGGAAAGAGACAGGTTCATAATATATCCTTTAAGGACACCCCCCAAGTGACCTACTTTCTTCTCTTCTGAGGTTTCCCCGGTGTGTATACATTACTATTATTATAAAAACTTTTTAAAAGTCATTATATTTCTTGGTTTTTGGTGAACTTTCAGTGCAGGCTCCATGTGAAGTGACAGGAGACGCCACAATTAGATTGCTTTACCTTTTACAAAATGTTGATGGAGTTGGGGGTCGGGGGAGGATGGGTTGTGGATCAGCCAGATTTCTAGACTTATGAACCAGAATGTTTCTAAATCATTTGTACACTAAAATAAATAACTGTACAATCATCATAATTTATTCTAAAGAAAGCATTTTAAAATTTGGATCAAGTTTCTTTAAAGATACCTGAAATTTTAATCATTTCACATATCTTATGTCGCTGTGCACATTACTCAAACCCACAATATTCTAATGATCATTTTTCCTAGTATTTCAGTGTGGGTGAAGAATTACTGTGAACTTTCAAAAAATAAAAGAACTTTGAGCATAATTTAGAAAAATTTTCCTTAATTCAATATGAAGCATATAATGACTGAAATAGGTCCTCAGACTTTCGAGGAGATAGATTTGAACCCTTTTTGCCCCTTTACTTTTGCATTTAATCAATCTCCAAATTCATTGAAACATATTTTTTAACCTCCCAGTATTTTAGTAAATTTCTTGTAACTTTAGTGTGTTTATTATTTCCCGCTAAAAAGTTATCCTCAAACACTCTCTCTCTCTGATGACCATTTTTCACATTGAGTCTGTATATTTGATTCTCACTCCATATTTACAATAAACGTTTTCCTAAATCACTTATTCTGTACAAATATTTAATAATTATTCCCTTTCCAAAAAACTTTTACATTTCTAAACTCATATTCAAAATTCTCTAAAAGCTGTCATTGCTACTAACCATTTCTTCCATTCTGATGTCAATTTCTTCTGCAAAGAAATGTTGTTTGGCCTCCTTGGTGTATTATTTCAATGTAGGAAAGATGCACGGGGCACATAGGAAATCTATAAACATACAAATTTAGCTCAAAACAAAAAAAATTAGGAAAAATAGAGTACAGTGAAATATGTGTGCATGTGTGTGTGCGTGGTATGTGTTTCTGTGTGTGTATGATGAAATGTATGTGTTTATATGCTTAGGAAATATAAAAATATACTTTGTGATAAAATATTTTAGCATATATATCTTTTACTTTTCTTGTTTTAGTAAATTAAGCTACCTAAAATGGAGATAGAATTCATACTTGTAAAATAGTATTATTTGACTAATAATCATAAGTCTCAGGGACACACACTATGATCATTTAGAGCTTTGACATTCTGGGCACTTTTTATAATTTAACTAAGTTATCACATCTACAGGGTCTCAGGAAAAACATATTCCAAGAATTACTAACTCTACTATCCTTTGTGTTTTAAATCTTTGGGAACGGAAATTGCAGAAATTATTCATAGATTAGAAGAATGTAAATTGCCCTTACTTACATTTTAGATTAATTTTTAAATATCATCTAATCTAGGTTTAGATTTCTATCAAAACTGACAAGTACTTTCAGAGGAAACTTAACCTATTATTCAGAGCAGCAAATGTAGCAATATATTTGAGAAATCAAATGCAAAGAGGGCATATAAAGAAAAGAAGGCAGAGGGTGCTGAAAACATGTTGCTAAAAGCAAAATTTAAAATCTTATGTTCTGAGTTTCTAGGAAAGAGAAATATAATAACAGATGGCACTAAACAGGTAGTAACTTCTAATTTTCTTTTTCCTTCCATCATTACCCAAACTGTCAATTCATACAAGAAAACGCAAACAAGATACATAAGGGATAAGAAACCAAAATTTTATCACTTAAATTATTTGGATATGTTTAAGTTTCTCGTTCCAGTGATTGCAAGACTAGAATTTATGTAATCACCTGAGGTTGTTACTGAGTTATCAGAATGGTTTCATGTAAATCAAGAAAATGTAGAGCAGGACACTAAAGCTGAAAATACCAAGGTAGTGCTTTTATTATAGATGAGATAAAAAAAAAAAACATGTCTTTTTTAGTAGTTTTACTTCATATTTGCTAGATATTCTTGAATGTCTATTTTAGTACAGGCTCTGAACTATAAAATGGAGATACAAAGAATATATGGAGCAGACCTAACGACAATAGATGTGTAGTGGATGTAGGTTTGTACAACTGAGGGTAAGATGGAAAGAAATTCATCATGTAGAGATAAGTACAAAGTGTAGCACAGAAGAGAAGTAATCAATTTTCACTGTAGGAGATATACAAGTAAAACTAACACAAGAAATAGCATAACAGCAAGTAGAAATATGTAGGGCAGGAGGGAATAGTGTTGAATGAAAATGAGCAACTGTGTCTTATTTAAAGAATAAAGAGTATTTTTGAATGACCAGAATACAGGCCATATGTGAACTTCAGAAGGAAAAAAACAATAGTAGGTAAGATTTTTCAGTTCATTTGTGATGAGCTTTCTGTATGTTTCAGCAAAAAATTTAAGATTGAATACCTAAAATCTTGAAAAACACATTCTTCTGTGAGCAGAAAGTGGTGGTTTTTAGAGGTGCAAGAGCAGTACAGGGAATTATATATGCACTTGTTACTCACATACACATTATCCTGGCCCCATCCAAAACAGCATTTGGGACCAGAAGATTGGCTTTAGATGTGACAGACACATGCAAATAAACTCAGAGGAGCTGAACCAGGTTGCCCTCAACCCAGGGTGGTGCAACATGAGGGTTAGAGGCAAGGCCAGTGTCTTACACCAGCTGAAACCACTCTCCATGGAGTGAGCAGGAGCACTGTAAGCTAGAAGTTATGCTAGGTGCTGGACCAGGAGTCAAGCACTCCTATGTCCCACAGGTTTAAGATTTATTGGCAAGCAGAGATTAATCACTGTGTTTTTAAGCAGATGCATAATGAGTTTATGGAAGGTAAATTTGGTAATACAGGAGGAAATATTTTCTTGAACCAAAGAGAAAGAGAATAGAGAAATTGAGTTAGCAATACTAGCATTTGGTAAGAGTCGCATCCTTATGGAGAGCAGCACCTCTGAAAAGAGAGTGAAAGGTAAAGGCATTGGTCCATGTGTTCTGCAGAGTTCAGTTCATAGGGAGTGGGGGACACTGGAGAAGGGATAGGCAGCAATGGGTGTGTATGTTGCTTTTTAGACTGTAATGTGATTACGGAGTGTTATTTAAACTTCAGAATTATTATCACATATTAACACTTGCAATAATAACTGAGGTTTAGAAAAATGTAAGTAACTCAAATGAAATATAATACGAAGACAAACCACATTATGAATTCATTGGAATTTAAAGTTTAGTATCTTTTTGTTACAACACATGAAGACCAAAGATGATTGATCAAAGGCCACAAACTTGAGTTTCTATGAATAAACTTTAATATTCAAAGTGAGAAGTCATTTTCATAATTTTGTGTTATTTGTTAATAACAAGAAAGAGACTTCTATGATTTTGGTTGGTTTTACAGCACTGTTTGACCAAGTATGTGCCTAAGCTACTTTCTGAGGAAAGTTTTATTGGGATTTGACCAATTCTACTTGCTATTTTCATCAGCTACTTGCGCTAATGACAAGGTTTTGCTGTAGTAGATACTTATGGTTTTCAAAGCCTAAAAAAATTACTATATAGATTATTAAGGAAAACCACTGCTTACTTCTGATTTTGAAACCTGAACTTATGATTTCACATTTTATATGGAATATACCCAGATGTTTTAAAAATTTTTATTAGTAAATGTTTGCAATACAAACTAATTGCATTCACTGTAGGGAATTGGTACATGTACAGAACTCATTTCAATTCCCTTCTTTTCCCTCTTCTCTTCATCCTCCTATTCTTCCCTCATTAGATTTATTTATTTATATTTTAAGATCTCATAAAGTTAATTATCATATATGCTGATTAAAAACCAAAATAATAGGCCAAAGAACATATGAAACATGTAAGAAAATTGTACTAAGTCAAAGTACACTTTTAGGTACATTTTCCTAGTATCTGTCTTTTATTTCATATATATGATACATATATATAAATATAAATATATATGTGTGTTTGTGTATTTTTATATATGTGTGTTTTATATATATGTGTGTGTGTGTGTATAAGAAAAGCCATGCAATATTTAAGCTTGTGTGTCTGAGTTACTTTACTTAACATTATAGTCTCAGGGTGCATCCATTTTTTTACAAATAACTGAAGTTCATACTGCTTCATGGCAAAGAAGTACTCCATGGTGTATAAACGCAACATTTTTTCATCTGTTGATGGACATATACTCTGTTTCCAAGATTTAGCTCTTATGAATTGTACTGCTGTAAACATAGGTATCCATACATCAGTGTGTTGTAATGTCTTTAAGTTTTGGGGGAAGATGACTAGATGGAGAATAGCTGGGTCAAATGGAATTGCTACGTTTAGTTTTTTAAGGAGTCTCCATACTGATTTCCATAGCGGTTGCATCATTTACGGTTCCACCAATAACAGAGACGTGTTCCTTTCTTGCCACAGCCTCACCGGCATTTGTTATTGGTTGATTTCTTAATGGTAGCTATTTTTTCTGGAATGAGACGGAACCTCAATGTTTTTTAATTAGCATTTTTGAATGGCCAGTGATGTTGAAAATTTTTTCATGTATTTATTGGCCATTTGTAATTCTTCATCTGAGAAGTGTCTATTCATTTCGGATGTCCATTTTGTAAATGGATCATTAAATTTGGGGGCTCTAATTTTTTGTAGTTCTTTATATATTCTAGATATTAGTCCTCTGTCTGAGGAATAGCTGGCATTTTTTTTCCCATTCTGTAGGTTGTCTCTTCACTCTGTTGGTGGTTTTCTTTGTTCAGCAGAAGCTTTTTAATTTGATGTGATCCTATTTGTTGATTCTGGGTATTATTTCCTGTGCAACCAGAGTTTTTTTTTTTCCAGAAAGTCTTTGACTACCTATTTGTCTTCAATAGTTTTATCTATTTTGTCTTCCAGCAGATGAAGAGCTTCTATTCTAATTTTTAGATCTTTGATCCATTTCGATTTTAGTTTAGTACATTGTGAGAGATGTGGATCTATATCAACCTTCAGCATATGGTAAACTGATTTTTCCAGCACCTTTTGTTAAAGAAGCTATCTTTCCTCCAGTGAAGGGATTTGCTCCCCTTGTCAAAATTAACGTAGTTGAGTGTATTTGTATTCTTTATTCTATTTCATTAATGCACAAATCTGGTTTTTACAAATATCATGCTGTTTTTACTACTGTAGATTTGTAGTACAACTTGAAGCCCAGAATTTTGGTGCTCCTTGACTTGCCATTGTTGCCCGTAATTGCTTTTACTATTCTAGTTCTACCCTGGTTCTAGATGAATTTTATGATTGTTTTCTCCAGTTCTGAAAGGAGTATTACTGAGATTGCATTAAATTTGCATAACAGTTTTGGAAGTATGACCATTTGACTATATTGTTTCTGCTTATCAAATAATAGAGAAGATCCTTCTATTTTTGGAGATTCTCTTCAATTTTCTTTTCCAGATTACTAAAGTTTTCATTGTAGAGGTGTTTCTCTTCCTTTGTAAGATTAATTCCCAAGATTAGTTTTTTTTCTTGATGCTATTGTGAAGAGTATTTATTACTCCCCTAATTTCCCTCTAGGTGAGTTTGTTATTATGGTTTAGGAATGCTATTGTACTTTGTGTCGACTGTGTTTCCTGCTACATTGTCACATTTTGATCTTAGTTCTAGGAGTCTTTTGGTGGAATTGTTGGGGTCTTCAATGTAAAGGATCATATCATCAACAAATAATAATAATTTACCTTCTTTTTTCCCTATCCATATTCCTTTTATTTCTTTCTTTAGTCTTACTGCTCTAGCTAGTGTTTTGAGAACTATATTAAACAGAAGTGGTGATAATGGACTGTGTTCCTAATTTTAGAGGGAAAACTTTCAGCCTCTCCCCATTTAGTATGATGTTAGGAGTTGGTTTGTCATAGATGGCTTTTATTGGATTGAGATAAAGATTTTCTATTCCTATTTTCTTCACTGTTTTTATCATGAATGCATGTTGGATTTTGTCAAATGCTTTCTTTTCATCTAATGGATGATCATGTGATTTTTGTCCTTGTTTCTGATTATGTGGTGTATTACATTTATTGATTTACATATGTTGAACCATCCCTGGTTTCCTGGAAGGAATTCTATTTGGTCATGATGTATGGTTTTTTTGATGATTTACTGTACTCTGTTTGCTAATATCTTATTGAAGACTTTTTTATTGTGTTCATTAAAGAAATTGGCCTATAGTTCTCTTTTTGGTTGTGTTCTTTTCTGGTTTGGGAATCAGAGTAATTTCACTTCCAGGGATGAGTTTGGGATTACCACTTTCCTTTCATTTTCATTAGAGTTTGAGGAGTACTGGTATTAGATTTTCTCTAATGTTCTTACAGAATTTGGCAGTGAATCCATTGGGACCTGGACTTTTTTGAGTTGGTAGTTTATTATTATTTTTATTAAATATTATTATTATTATTTCTTCATGTCACTGATTGTATTGGCTTATTCTGAATTTTTATGTCTTCTTGGTTCAGCTCTCATAGTTCATGTACCTAGGAATTTATCCATTTTGTCTGAATTTTCCATTTTATTAGAGCAAAGTTCTCAAAGTAGTTACCAATTCTCTTCTGGATTTCAGCAGAATCTGTTGTGATTTAAATTTTTTAAATTTTTAATTGCATGAATTTGGATCTTTTCTTTCCTTGTTTTGGTAAGATAAGCTAAGAGTCTGTCTATTTTATTTCATCTTTCAAAGAACCAACTCTTCAATTCATTGATTATTTGCATTTTTTGGTCTCATTAATTTCTGTCCTCATCTTTATAATTACCTTACTCAGGTATAGATTTATTGTTTTTCTAGGACCCTAAGGTGCATCATTAGGTTTTTTATTTGAGCTCATTCTGTTTTTCTGATGTGAGAATTCACTGCTATGTACTTTCTTGTTAGGACTGCTGTCAGTGTGTCTCATAGGTTCTGTTATATTGTACTGGTATTTGATTGTAGAAACTAATTTATTCTTTAATTTTATCTGTGAGTCATTGATTAATCAAGAGCATAGAATTTAATATATTAAAATAATGATATCCTTCATTATATTGAAAGTAGAACTTAAGAAGTTTGTAAAAAGTAATGCACATTTTTATTTTACTCATTTAGAGAGAAATAAAATGTTACAAATGTTTCATATTTGTATTTATTACTGTAGGTCCACAACTTATCATCATTAACTCAATTATTAAGATATTTCACTTTTTAATTTTGATAGAGCATAATTTGTAAACTTTTGTAATCAAGTTCTTCTTTTGAATTTTTATCTACACATTTTTGGCTTATCTGAAATAACAAAGATTTTGTATTATTCTTTATTTCTAGAAGGTCTGTTTATACTTTATTTCTAGAAACTCTGCTGTCTTTGACTAAATTTAGATCTATGTTCTACACTGCTGTGCTAGTATTTTTTATATAGTAGTTTGTTTTGTTTTGGTGCTGGGGATGGAACTCAGGACCTGTGCTTGCAAGGCAGGTGACAGCACTACTGAGCTAAATCCCCAGCCCCATACACCCATATAGTAGTTTAAATAGTTTCTCTCTCTCTCTCTCTGTATACATATATATATATATATATATATCCAAATATTACATACCAATATTTTTCTGACATCCATGCTTTCTTCATTTTACACTCTTGTCAAAATTCTATTGACTGTATATGTCATTGTATATGTATGGATGTATTCTAATCTACTCTAATAATCTATTTGTCAGCATCTTTAGTAACATCACAATAAGATATTGTGGCTTTACAATAAATTTTGAAATCAAGTACTATAAATTATGCAACTTTTTCATTTATTAGAAATTTTTTTATTACAGATCCTTTGACTTTCTACACTTTAGATTAAGTCCATAAATTTCTACCATTATTTATTCTGTAATTTCAATTATGATTATATTTACACTATACACCAACCTGTGGTAGAATTTACATCTTAACAACTGTGAATCTTCCAATCAATCAGTATAGTATATCTTTCCCTTTTTGTAGGTTTTTCTTTAATTTCTTTCATAGATATGTAGTATTAATAGCATTTGTCTTACACAAATTTAATCACATTCATGCACATAATTTTTTATTTTTAATATACTATATAAGATAATATGTCACTTCTTAAAATATAAATTTCTTGTGTAGTCCATTTGACCATATAAATTTTTACTGTGTGTTTTATATTATCCTAAAATTATCACTTTGATATTTGCAGTCAACTAAATATACCATTATATAGGAGGTATAATTTTATTGTTTCAAATTTTATTTTTAATAAAAATAATATTAGAAAGTACACTAAAAAGCTTTGAATAATAATGAACTGTAGTAAAACATAAAATTATGTCTATTTGTAGTTATATGGCTTAATTAATTATGCAAAAATGTATTGGTGTTCTGTTATACAGTGCTTCTGTCCTGGAACTAAGAAATACAGAGAAAAATACCACCTAAAAATTGCCTGGGATGCTTTTGTAGCTCAAAATGGGAAATTTAACAAATAAGATGGCAGAAAAGATGGTGCAAGGAAGCTGCCAAGAGGAGAGGACACATGAATAGAGTCCCAAAATGTGATAAAGTATCAGCTAACTCAACAAGAGAATAGATGATAAAGAGCGGATCTAATACATCATATTTTCCAAAATTATGAGAATTTATAGAACTTTTATGAATTTGCAAATTATTTTTTTATATCTGAAGTGTGTGGCCTGTTTTGTTGAAGTGAGAAGAGTTTATCAGGGGTAGGAAGACAGCACCATCTGCTCTATTCCAGCTGCATAATTTTAAGCATACAAAAACTGCAGCAACTGTGGTATTTTTTCTTGGATGTACTAAATCGATATAGAGTGGTATCCAAACATGGAAACGAAAGGATTCAGACTATAACTATTTTGGTTGGATGATAGTGTTATTTCTTTGAAATTGTATAAGTGTATACAAAGTATCCATGCTACTTTATTAATACTGTAAGTAAAATGCTGTAATTTACTCTTTTCAACTCAGTGATGACATTTTAATTATTATTGAACCTACTATTATATCTCACAGACTTTTCCATTAAGTGACAACACTGTTTATTTTATTCTCATTTATCTCTAGTTTTTCCACCTTTATAAAACATGCTAAATATCTTTGTGAATATGTTTTCCTCTTTCTATAGCTTCCTTAATCCAGCAGTGAAAAGTACAAATGAGGATGAGAAATTCTTGAATAATTTTAAGATTGATAAATTTTCAATTGCTTTCCTACAATAATTTGTAAAAATTATATATATATAACATAGTGTCAAAACTTTTAATCTATATTGTACCCTTTTAATAAAATGACTGCTAGAAGGTTTACGTAGCATCTATGAGTAAGATGTTAGAATATCATTATATAATACATAATTGATTATGCATAAATTTTCTTTTAAAATTATTTTTGAATATATTTTTGAAAAATTAAAACTCATGAGCCCTTAGTATGTATACAGCATTTCTTGAGAAGACAAATAGAATTTGGATAAATTCATCATACCAAAATTGAGCTAGACATGTGGACTCTGTTCCAATAAATTTTTAGCCAAAAATCCAAAAACTGCCTACAAATTGCTAGGGTAACCAGTAAGAAATACCCATTGTTGTTGGCTTTTTGGGAAACAATCTGATCTGATATATTCAAAAGTTTTCTTCTAAGATTTTCAAGTGATTAAATGCTTCCACATTTTTCCACACAGAAATATTTATAACAGAGCAAGCAACCTTGGGTATAAGTTTCTGCATATTTACTGGTGTCTGGGGTTCTGTGTAGTTTATCATTAGTATTTAAAAAAACCTTTTGATAGAACATCTTGAGTTCCTTAGAGGAATATAGAAATAAAAATACAGAATAATAAATATAGATGATTTTACAAGGCTGCTTTACAAAAATGAAGTACTACTATCCTGTTGCATCTAGACATATGGAACATTTCATGATGAAATAACAGTATATGTATTTTCATGTGTCTGTGTCCCTAAATTTCCATGGTAGACAAGTCTATATATTATAGGAGTTAATGTGAATACATTTAAACTCTGAAACTTCACTTATTCATAAGCTTAGGATAGATTTTAAAGAAAATTTTAAGAATTTTAAAGAGGAAATATCTACTAGAAGGCAATTCTAAGTTGTCATCTTCACACATAAATAAAGAATACTGCATGATTCATGGCTTATTCAATCCATTCTTCTTTCAACAGAATTACTAAATATCAACTTCATTCTAGGAACATTGCTTACTACACAGATGTAAAGATGAATAATTCATGTTTACCTGCTAATACTAAACTAATTTCTTACATGTCATAACATTTTAAGATATACCCTGCTTGTTTTCTAAGTGTTAAGACTATCTTTAAATTTTAATGTTGATAGTGCATGGTAAAACCTAAAGCTTTTGATAACTGCTTTGGGTATTTACAACTTTGTATTTCTCGAAGTTCATAAGAGCCTCACCAGATAAAGCAAATCTCTCCTTATCTTTTGTATTTTGGGGGACATCCTGTTGAAACACTCTCTGTAGTACATATAATTCCACAACTTGAATTTTTGTGGTGTTGAATAGTTGTAGCTATGAAAAGGCATGGGGATGGGTGCACAGTTCTTTCTTATATTGAATTAAAATTTAATTTTTAGCTTTTACTTAATAATGATAATTTTGCAATCATGAGATACACATGTGTGTCTTTAGTGTGCACAATTCTCAAATATTTGAAAACAACTACTAGCTCCTCCTGTATCTTTTCCTTTCTTTGTTTGTACAACTAAACAATGAATTTTAATTTTGTGTGTGTGTGTGTCTAGATGTCATTCTGAACCCTCATGTGCTCATAGGTTTTTTCAGAGTTGGATGATTCTGGAATGTGTGATTCCTGGAGTATGGGTATGTGACTGCTAAACCACTACTCCTGAGTGATTAGTTTCCCTCCACCCTAATCCCAGTAGTCTGGATGGGATAAAAGGGGCAGAAAGACACGGTTAAATTCTGCTGTTGCTTTTGCCACCGTGAACTATTTCTCCTCTGCAATGCCCCTCTACCATGCGCCACTCTGTCTTGGAGCCAGCTGGCTATGGACTGAAACATCTACAAACAGTGAGCTAAATAAGCCCTTTCCAGTTTAATTTGGGTGACAGGAATTTTTTTCTCAGCAATGAGAGAAAAGTAACTAAGACAGTACACTTTGGATCATTTTTAATTAAGATTATAAAAAATCATGTTTCTATAGAAAGAAGGAAAGAAAGAAACCAGTAAGCAGAATGAAAGGGTAGAAGGATACTTTAACAAACGGATGCTCAAACATTGACTCTAATCATTGTCATTTATTTTAACCATGTAGTTTATTTTATCTTCCAGGACCTCAGTTTCATTACATTTTAAGTAGGGAAGTTGAGGTGGGTGTATGTATAATAGAGAGCATGTGATGTTACATTGAAACTAGAAAACTAACTATGAACTATTTACAATGGGAAAGTATTAATTGCAACCTTGAAGTTATACAGATAGAAACCTCATATTTTGAACTCAAACTTACTTGCAATCATTTGAACTAACATGTGGACAAGTTAAATCAATATTTCAGCCTTATCAGTTTGGTGAAGTAGTTTTAAAGGTGACCTGTAAAGGGGATTGTCAAAATTGCCTCAACTGAAGCATTAAGTGATGAATGTTCATAACAGCTGTCTAAAGGGAGCACATTCTGTACTCTATTTCATATAAAACTAGCTTTTTTCTTAAATTAATAAGGTTTAAAATATCCAATTTAGCTGCTAAAATAGGAGCATTCAGGACACATTTTGCCACAGTTGAGGGATCTTTGACAATTCCCTTAGTCGGTTACCTTTAAAGGTTACCAAGCTCTTCCATTATAAATTCAAGATTTTAAAAGTTTCTATGATTCTTATTATTTATCTCATCAAAAAGAATTATTTACTTAAAGAAATGAAATCACACACCTGCTTATTCCTGCACTGTGGTTAGTGCTTTTGCATTTTCAAACAATTTTTGAACAGATGGGATATTTTGCTCAGGGAAAACTTGCATTTGCTCGCTTTTTTAAAAACATATTTTCAAGATTGTCAAAACATTACAAAATCATTAGAAGACTCCCATGTTAGAGTCTTGTCAGACATTTCATTACAAGCCCACATTAGGAGTTTAGCTATTTTAGATTACAAACAGCCTTAGCCAAGCACAGTCTGTTAGTCAAGTTGAAATTTGTTTAGGGGATGTTATAAATGAATTGTTATAGTTGCAGCTCAGAAGTGTCAAACTGAGTATGCTGATAAAGCTCTGTAAAATTAGACTGGAACTTTAAATCAAGCACTGATACAAATTCACGTCACTCCTATATTGGAGAAAGTGTTGTTTATGGTCAATTCTTTCTTATAATAATACACTCCGACAAAGTAAAATAAGGAATTATATATAACTAAATTTGCTATCCAATCTGCAAGTGTCCGCCGGCTCTTCATCATTTCTATTTGTCTTATCTAAATCAAATGTGTAAATCTTTCCTTACAATTGGCACCAAGATTTCTGTTATATTAGTAAGCTGAATAAAAAATGCAAATAAGTGCTATCAAACATAATAAATATTTTTTGAATCAGGTTGGGGTAAATTATGCTTCAATAAAGAGAAAATGCACATTTTAGTTATTTTATAATAAGAATGTTTAATTTCTTTTATTATACATATTTTTATTATTTCAAAACAAACTCCATGTATTCTTTACTGATGAACCTGAAGAAAGAGACAACTATTATCTAGAATTTTGATATTTTCAAATTTGTTGATGGTTCTTAACATATACATCCCACTCAGTAAAAAAGTCAAATAAGCCTGAAGTCAATGCAAAGGAAGAATAGTTTCTCTTATGAAAAGGTAGCATATAAAGAAGTTGGAAAACAGTGTAAATAAATAAATATATTGAAAAGATAATGCAAACTATTTTAAAATACAGTGGACACTTGACTTACAAATTTGATCGGTTCCCAAGGGCTGATTGTAATTCAAGTTGGTTGTGAGTAAATACAGCTGAGATCTGGATGTTTACGTGGGTACACGTTATATAATCTTCCATTAACTTAATTAACCCAAGTTGTTCGTACGTCTGGCAGATCGTAACTTGAGGGTCTACTGTATAGGGACATAAAAACTGGAGAAAATATCAAGTTTTATTTTATAAAGAAAGAAAAAACACTGCCATATTAGCTTCTTACTGGATTGGATTTTAAATTTTTGTTGTTGATTTCAGCTGGCCAAATATTAGATCCTAGGGTTTATGAAGATTTCATATAACTTGAGATAGCTTTAGCTTGTTCTATAATTACTGAAAAAACTTTTCAGATAACTGAGTTAATCTGGTCTGAAAAAAATGACTTTACAATAATTATTAGAGATTTCAATAGCACCAAAAGTATTGGGAAAATTCTAATTCAAATTTGATCTGGATCATAATTGGTTTTTTGGTTTGTTTGTTTTTTTTTTGGTATCAGGGATTGAACTCAGGACCTGGCGTTTCAAGTCAGGTGGTGGCGCCACTGACCTAAATCTGGGGCCCCATCTTCAAATTCTTAAAAAAAATGAATATAGCCATTTTGGTTAATATAGAATATTTATTTTATAAATATAATAAAGTCAATCAGAAATCTACCATGTCACTTTTTTGTAAAATAATCCTGAACATGAATTACAATTTCAAATTTATTTTGTGGAAATTTAGAGTTTATGAAGGTTATATATTTGTTAAAATAAAAGCATCAAGCTTGGGAGAAGTGAGAGATTTTTTTGATCTAACATAACTATATTTGAATAACTTTCTGTATAAAATGTTAAGGATATGTCATAACTTTTCTAATTGTGTTTTTTTTCAAAACATAATCCATTTTCAAGATTTGTTTGCTAGATACATAAGATAAATTCTAGTTTCTGCTCAATAAAAAAATTCCTTCCTTCCTCATGTGTGTTTCCATGCATAAAATATTTTTTGAATGATAATAATCTTGGGAGGAAAATACTACTATACAACACATTTCAAGTATTCACATCTCAAAAGTATTAAGTTCCTGAACAAATGCATGGCATCTTTGGAGGATGACAACCTTCAAAAGAAGTGCAAAGAACACATCATATCTTGTGTTTTCTCCTGTGAAGTAATTCCACATAAATGTAAAATCAACACCAATTAATAATCTGAGGATATTATATGCAGGATAACATATAGCTCAATTTTTCTTCAAGTTAGATAATAAAATTTATTCTTTTCATTTGCTGTGTACTCTTAAAAATCAGAGAAAATATTTCAAATTTGCAATTCAAAATAAAATAACATTTCATTTTCCACAGATCCATCTGTTTTCATTTGTAACTGTGCAATACATTAAGATCTCAGAATTCTAAGATTCTGTTCAATTCACAATGTAATACAAATTCCCAAAGATGTTATATTTGTTTTCTATAGCACATGCATTATTCTTAGAGTCAAGTTTTAGTCACATAAGAATATTTGTAATTGGGGACCGGGATTTAGCTCAGTGATTCTGCCACCTGCTTCACAAGCGCAAGGTCCCAAGTTTGATCCCCAGTACCAAAACA
>NW_004624751.1:19261635-19280607 GCF_000247695.1 Heterocephalus glaber
CTAAAAAGACTTTAATACTAAAATAAAAACATGTACATAGTCCAAAGTGAAATGCCTACTGAAAAATATAGACATTTTTCTTTAAGTAACTAACCATAATTTAAATGAGCTAAGACAAGAAGAGAAATAATTTAATTTTAAGGCTCATTATAAATTTTGGAATAAAATATTTTTTAAGAATAGAATACACATCAAGTGAGCAAATATGCACTCAACAAATTATATTTTCACTGGCTAATAATAACTTATTAGAACTCTACCATTTTTTTCTGAGAGATACTGCCAAGTAAGTTATATGCTTTATATTATTTAATAGTTTAAAATTATCTATTGTGCATACCTTTACCTGATTTTAAGTAATAAGGAAAGTGAGGTTCTTGGAGAGTATGTTACATTCCATATGACAAAATTATATTACAGATTCCAAATATTATGTCAAATCTGTCTGAGCCACAATCTACCTGTTTTTCTCAATATTGCATGCTCAGTATGGTGAAAAACAGGGTCTGAAAAATGGTAGACTTTGTATTATGATTGAGAAGCCAATATTATTGGGAAGCCTATTCAAAAGTAGGCTAGCCCTCACCAAAGCTTTGAGATACTGAAAAAGTATATTGAATACAACTAACCTGAGATTTTTGATTGATAATCTAGCCTAGTATCATACCAAATGTGAATGTGGATGTTTTCAAAATGAATATATTGTCTAGAACATCAAATTAACTTTTTCATTATTCATATACCATGATCAGTGTACACTGAAAAGTAAATAAATGGAAGACAAGTGCTTTGGATGAGGTATAATTTAAAAAATTCCACCTCTGAGTACACCTGAAAATCTTTAATATCATGTGTAAAACAAGAATAAATAGGTTCTGGAATGTGGAGAGAAGAGAGTACCACAGGAGTTCTTGGAACCCAAAGCACTAATATACTGCATAGGTCCCTGGGCTTTCTTTTTGTCTCATGTATCCCAGACTTGAATTGGAGAAGTCAGTATACATAAACCACAATTAATATTCACAAATATGAAAAAAAATCAGCTTTCTTTCATCAAAAGACCAAAAGAGGGTTAGTTTCATAAGACAGAGAACTTTCAGACAATGCACACACTGCTTAAGCAAAATAATATGAAAATTAACCCTACCTTACCCTCAAACATGTCAACAAAGGCTTGAGGAGTGGAGCCAAAATTTCCATTTTTTTTTTCAAATTTTAGGACACTGTGATGCCCTTTCCCCTGGAATTGCATCAGAGAAG
Source organism: Heterocephalus glaber (assembly GCF_000247695.1). The sequence goes on from NW_004624751.1 coordinate 19,262,896, forward strand.
TCTGAATAGTGAGCTGTGACTTTTATCCTCAAATTTCCCAAAGAGGAACCATCACTAGCAGTGTCAGTGATGACCAAGTGAAGGCCTTGAATCCCAGGAACACCTAGTTGCAGTGCATTCAACACCTGCTTCATTGGTTCTAGAAGAGATCTGGTGGAGAGGCAGGATTTCAACCACTGTTCAATAAAATGACAAGTATTTTGCAAACTCTGAAAATTAACCAAAGATTTAGAATGAATATAAACTAATTTAAAGATAACAATAAAAGCCCAATATTGAAGAATATCAATGAGATTCTCCAACATTTTAGTTAGGTTATCTTAAATCTAACTTCAATCCTAATTCCACTCCTGCAGCTCCATGAGATACGTAGTTTTTCAGAGGTGAAACAAGCTGTGGAAACAGCTTCATTCACAGAAGAAAATGGATATATTTGAAGCTGCCTGCTGAAAAATTTCATAGGGATTTTGTTGAAAATTAAGATACATAGGGAGCAAATAACTGGTAAAATCAACAGCTACTGTAATGTTGTGACATTTGTTAGAGAAATTAAAGGTGAACAGATTAACAGTAAGTTTTAACAGTGACTTTAGGGAATGAGACTATAATGGGTCTTGATAAGATTTCAAATATACCTGGTGGCTTGGCACAATAAATGAACATTCAAGGCAATGTGCTCAGGAGAGCCTGGAAAGGGCCATTTCTATATCCTCATTTCTTTCTGGTGTTGAGACCTCATACATGAAGAGAGGCAGCTTGTGAAGATCTGAAAGGAAACTAAGCTGAGGCCATTCCATCAGTAAGTGCTCTCAGATCCTAGGGAGAAGCCGCAAGGCACAGACCAGCAAGGCTGCAGGCAAATCCCAGACAGACCTCTACCTCAACCCCAGAGGCTCCTGTACACCCACCGAAGCCAAAGGTCTGCACAGAAAAGAACTTCACAGGCACACAAGCTTCAGCTAGAGGCCCACCATACCATTGGCCACAGCCAAGGACCTAAGTTTCATGTCCATTACTATTTGTTTTATATAGTATACCAAACTAGCACTCCAAAAAATTTTACACAATATTCTAGGAACGGACATTGAGGATCACAACCCCAGGAAACACAGAAGAATGAATCCATTGGGCGCAACAAAAAATTAAATGTAAAGGGGGAGAACCCAACAAAAAGAAAAAGTCATGGCAATGATAAGTCAATATGTATAAGTTATAACCATCAATGTTAGTGGTCTCAATTCACCAATCAAAAGAAATAGACTGGCAGAATGGGTCAAGAAGCAAAATCCGACAATATCCTGCATACAAGAAACACACTTAATTCAAAAAGAAAATCATAGATTGAAAGTTAAAGGGTGGAAAATAATACTCCACTTGATGGGAACCCGAAAAAAAGCAGGAGTAGCTATCCTCTTTTCAGATCAAGTGGATTTCAAACCAACACTGATTAAGAGAGACAAAGAAGGACACTACATCCTTGTAAAGGGAAGAATTTAAGAGGAAGAGATGACAACCATAAATATCTATGCAACAAACACTAGTGTGCTCAACTATATAAAAAAAATACTAAGGGACATGAAAAATCATATAAGCACTAATACAATAGTAGTAGGGGACCTCAACTCCACTGTCACAAATAGATAGATCAACTAGACAAAAAGTAAGCAATGAAATACCAGAACTCAATCAAACTCTTGAACAAATGAACTTAGCAGATGTTTACAGAGTGTTCCATCCCACAAAATCAGAAAACACATTCTTTTCAGCTGCACATGGGTCAATCTCTAAAATAGACTAGAGCTATCTCACTTATTACTTTCCAGATATACACATTTTTTTACTAATATTTCATATCATTTTTAAAATGTAGTTTGCATAATAATATCTTATTAGTAGTATGTGTATATTTCTTGTCTTGGTAGTTTTTACCAGGTAATTGAGATAGTAGGTGACTGTGATGAATAATAGTATTAATGATGAAATTATCTGAGGCAATATAATTTTAAATCTTTATTTTCAAAAACTTTGACAGATAATGCAAATATAGAGAGACTAATTTCTTTTGAGTACAAGAAAAGCTACAGTGAGTGTTAAAAGTAAGTATAAATGGCAAGGTAGAAAATATTGGTTGGTATGGCAACAAAAAATACATTTAAAGCAAGATTGTAGAAAAGGTAATACACTTTTATTGTCCTGAAGAGATCACAACTCAATAAAGAATGATGTCTGCATTAAATCAGATTGCAAAATTTAGTTACAGTCCTTTTGTACAGAAGTCATGATATTTGTTTGATGTCATTATTTTTTCTGAAGAACCAAACCTCTAACATCTAATAACATTCAATTTAATTTATATATTATTGCCTTCAATTAGTTAAAAGGCAAGGTCTAATACATTTTTGTAAATTTGTGACAGAAATTTTAAAGATGCTTTTATATGAGTGAATATACAAATATATATGCACACACTCCATCTATTAGAGGACACTATATTGAACTTTTAACAGTATCTAAAGGGAAGAAGAAAGACAAGATATTTTTTCTTGCTGTGGTCTAACTAAACAATAGATGATTTCAAATTTCTATATTCACCCTTATAATTAAGAGTAAATTGGTAATGTTTCATTTGCAATCAGAAAAAGGATTACATAAAATCTTGAAAAAATTAAAATGGAGAACACTTCACACATAGATGTACATTTTAAAATAATTTTAAATTTAAAAAATTTCTCCTTTCATGAACAAATAAGACCAGCTTTACCTGAAGGCAATAGATATAATATGAAGTTACTCAGAAGTCATGTACAGTCAGATGCTACGTGAGTCTATGTATTGCACAATTGTTACATTTACTCATTCACTCATAGACTACATAGTATTATTTACTTAAAGTTTTGCTAAATAAATTATGCTAATGGTTAAAACAAATGTATTCCTCAACTTGGTAAGAGAGGTGATGATAGCTCAGTTATATTGACACACTGGATTTAGACTCATTGCGAATGATTTTGAATTCTGAATTATGTAGATTATTATTTTTTTGTACTCAATTAACTTTACATGTTTTATTTCAATTACATTTGATTTGGAAATAACAGCTCCCATTTTTCATTGAAGTTCTGTGATTAGATTAAAATATTTGATAATGGGTTAACATAAATGCTGTGTAAAAATACAAAGAATAATACAAAAATAAGGTAGGATAATTATGTTTCAGTGTGCACATAGATGATATCTTATGTCATTCTAAGTCTTTTTTTCTTCCCATATGCTAGGTGTGAATTGATATCTGAAAATATAGATAGATGAAGATATTTTTCCTCTCTGTGAAGATCTCACAGATTTGACAATCTTCATATGTAATCAGACACATGAAGAATAAAGTTAGAAATATCACATTTATTCAAAAAGCAAAGTGCTAAGTTTTATAAAATTCACTGTTTAAAATAAGGAATTCATATGTAAGCAAACTGTACCCTCAGTATTTACTGTAAATGGGTTGCTAAGTCCCTGATAACAAGGAGGCAGGGTCTCTAATGAATGAGTCCTGAATGAAGAATTAAGACCTTTAGTGACTGTCTTCCCAAGACTTTGGATTTTCATTCTCTGTCTGCTTCCTCCCACCATCATGGCCAATAAGATGTAGTCAGTGTCTTGATTTTATCAGGAGGAAAACAATGCTCCTTAATTAAATCAAGAAACAAGGTAATATAATTAGGTACTAAGGAGTAGAAAACAAAAAAATCAATGTATGATTTTGATGATACAAAAAATTTTACTAAGATGTATACATTTTTATTTACTTGATGACTGAATAATACTGGTACAAATTCTCAGTTATTAACAAAATATGATATATGCTCTCCTAATATCATGCACTTCCTATCCATTATCACATTTTGAGGCAGCATATTTATGAAATTCTGTTTCTTTTTATCTTGCCCACTAGACTGTAAGTTTCATGGAGGCAGGAAACTTTTCTGCTCTTGCCAGCCATTATATTTCCAGAGCTCAATGGACCTGAGAGGCACATGATCCATATTTAGTAACTATTTATTTAATAAATAAATACCACAGCATCCTTTAATTTCTAATTGAGGAAACAATGTGATATTGTAGGTAGTATACGTGCTCCATAAAGATGTCCACATCATTCGATATACCCCTGCATGCAAACTCAGCACTTGCAGCTCTATGAGAGGAATCTCCCTGGCTGCAGATGTCTGCTCTGCAAAGAGGAAGGTTGACAGTGCTAGGGAATGAATATTCCATGAGCAAATAACTCTCCAATGCATGCTAAGGCTGGTGGGTTGGCTTTTAAACTCCTTTGGCCTTAGGTTGTTTAACTCACTCTGACAACTGTTCTCTAATTTCTTTCTTTCTTTCTTTCTTTAATTTCTTCCTTTATTTATTTTATTTTATTTTATTTTTTGGAACCAGGGTTCGAACTCTGGACCTTGCTTTTGCAAGGCAGGCGCCGGGCTACTGAGCTAAATCCCTGGCCCCAACTGTTCTCTAATTTCAATTTGACCAGAGAGAGAATTTACCAGATCTTGGATTGCATCACCTCGCTTTGCTCTGGTTTTGCATGTTTTTGAATATCTCAGGTTCTCTCCTTAAACACACTTTTTGGTATTCTATCCCAAGTAAACTAATTGCTTTGGAATCTTTGTCTCAGGACTAATTTGGGGAAACCAAAATTAAATCACATTCTGAATTTAGCACACAGAAATATATTAAAGGAATAAGTTTTGCTATCACAATATTTTTCTTCTTTAAGTGGTTTTGTTGAGCTATTTTGTTTAGATAGCTATTTTCTTAATGATACAAGTAGAAATTTTAGAAGGATGCTACATATTCATGCTGTTTTTATACTAATAGTAGGAAGCTATAATTCACATTTTCTCAGAAAAAAATGTGCATTAGACTTTATACTAAAAAAATTGTGGGTATTTTACTGCTTTTTTATTAAAACCTAAATAGTTCCTATGATACACATCTTTCTGTTCACTATCCAGGGATTTATCTATCCAATTACTCATTCGTATACTTATCCTTCCAATAATTATTTCTTGAGCAACTAATAAAGGCATGTATTTCCCTAGTAATCTAAAATGGCTTATGGCTGGTAGAAAAATAGAAATTGGCTAATTATGTGATAAAGAAAGTATAGTTCCCAATTTTCAGGCCACAAACAAATCAAGTATATTTTCATTTTAATGTGAATTTGTTCATTAATGCATCATGTACATTAATAGATTCCATTTGAATATCTCCTTTTAAAAATTCTCCTGAATTATAAAAAGAATCCAGGAAAATCTGTCTCCAAAAAACATGGCAAAACTCAATGTTTGAACCATAATTATAATTTTTCACAACTCAGAATTTCATCTAGTAATTAAAAGAGGCCAGAAAGATCTATAAAAATACAAACCATTACCTTGTGAATATATGAACCCTTCCCTCATAGATGTGACTAAATTATCCTGGCTTTTGCTGGAAAGTCAGCATCCTTTTGATGAAATGCTACCTTATGATTCATATTTTCACCCCATTGGATTCAATGAAGCAAAGATATTTCCACACTAGTATATTGAATTGAGTAGCATGACATAAACAGTAGTCACATAATACACAACTTCATTGCTAAAATAATGGATATATAAGTTAGAATAATATTGCCTACAATAAATTCACATAGGCAATTATTGCTAAAGTGAAATGTAAGAACTACATTTCAAACCTCTATTTGTCTCCTTATCATTCAGTTCATTGTACAGAAGATTATGTTTTTAAAATGATTTCAAGTTGGATTTAAGATAACACAATATTTGATATAATTTATGCTTATAAAATATTAAGTACTACATAAAGCATTTTAAATAGCATGTGGGTGCCTTTCAACTATATGTTTCCAAATGTATCTGACATTCATTTTTGTCTCATGTTTCAAATTAAGAAAGTTATTCACTCTATACTTTAAAATGTTATAGCTCTGTGTACATGAATCATCACATATCTAACTGGATGATTACTCTTGTTATACCTTAATTTTATGAGGATTACTAAAATGTCTCAAGGTGTTTTGTAAAATAAAAACAAAAGAAGATTGACCTTCCATTGAACTTTATCACTATATTTTACTTCTAATCTTTTTGTTATATTTATGTTGTTTTAATAGGATAATGTTAATTAAAACTTACAGAATTAAACAATGATCTAGTATGTTTACATTATGGCAAAGTGTATTTCTGAAGCAAAAGAATATGAATAAATTTCTTAGATGCAAGATATGAAAAACTGTCACTTACCCAAATGATAAATTTGACATATCACTCAAAGGTTCTTTTGACGTTTGAAAGTTATGATAGCTCAGAAATTACATTTAAATATTTTTCTGATACATAAGTAATTGTTCATAACTAAAACAAGAGCTTTACACCTGAATGTCACACATTTTTATAAGGAATAGTTTAGATCTTCCAAAACTTTCTTTGCAAGTAAGAAAACAAGTAGACACAGAAGTGTAGTGATTTTCCTTGACCTAGGGAAACTGCTTTCTTCCTCAGAAAGGATGAGATTAAATATAACGGAGAGAGGAGAGGGGAAATTAATGAGGAAGAATTTATTACAAGTAAGTATAAAAATGTTTCAATTTCTGTACAAAGAACTGAAAATAGCCAATGGTTTTGTCTTCCCAGATGTCAGAATTTGATCTAGTTTGTGTATTATTACTGGTGATTTCTTTTTTATTGTTAATACACAGTTGTTGTTTTTATTTGGTTTTTACTATGGCCTAATACCTAGTTTATCTTTGTATTGTCGGGATTACTGTGGTTCATTTTTCTCTTCTTTGAGTTGTGCAGGTAATCAAGCCCCTAGAGGAAGATTGGACACTAAGAAGACCCTCAATATAACACTGAATAGATTTAAGAGGAGTAGAAACACTGAATCATAATAAAACTTAAGGATGCATCACAGGGAGACAGTCTTTCTAAAGAGATGTCCAAAGTAGGAAGAGTTTCCCTACCTCAATTGATCTTCAATTCACAGCATAAGAACAATAGAAACATGAAAAAACAAGCCAACAAGGTCATTCCCAAAATCTGTAACTCCCCAAAAGCTTATCTCAGTGACAATGAAGCAAATAGTAAACCCACAAAATAATCAAATGATCAAATTTTGAAGAGGTAAAAGAAGAAACATATAAGAAATGTGTAAGATATTTAATGAGTTTATTTTTTAAATATTCAAAGGATTTTAAAAATAAAACATTTAATAAATTGAAAGAAGAGACAATAAAATAATTAAGTTGATAATACAAGATATGAATGCCTACACTGGGAAAAAGTAGAAAGCATGAACAGAAAGCAAGTATAAATAGATTATGAGAAAATTGTGAGTATCCAAAATTGAAGACAAGTTGGATGTAGTAGAAGATAAGTTCAATGATACTCTAAAAATCAAAAGAAAATGGGAAACTCAGATCCAAAAGCTTCTAGATGACTCAAAAAAAAAAAAAAACCCTCAGAAATATAGAAAAAAAAATTTAGAAGATGCTTCAAAAGGTACAAAATTTATTCACTGAAATCGTTCCAGAAAGTTTTCCAAATTTAGGGAAAAAAAATCAATATTCAAGGTCAAGAAACATACAAAATTTCAAATAGCCATGACCAGAAAATAACCTCTTCACAATAGATAATAATTAAACTTCCATAAATTTCACAAAAGGAAACAATATACTATATACAGTTAGAGAAAAACAGCAAGTAAACTATAAGGATGAGCCAATCAAAATAACTGTAGATTTTTAGCACAGATGTTAAATTCTGGGAGAGTTTCACAGTTTTTCAAGCCCTAAGAGAAAATATTTATGAACCAAGACATTTATTTACTACAAAATCAGCCTTCAAAATTGACACAGATTCTCCACAACAATGAAACTCTAAGGAAACAAAGCATTGCAGAACATACATAAGGGATTCCTACACAGAGACAAGAAGGCCACAAGTACCAAAAATCCAGAAGGAAAGTATATATTTAACTTATAGAGTAGTTAGATGAAAAGAAAAAATTAGAGAATCAACACTGGAAAAATAATGCAATGACAGGATTCAAAGTTCCCTTTCAATAATAACTCTTAATGTTTCTACTGCTTGGTTAAAAGATACAAACTGATGGATTAGAGCAAAAGACAGACTACAACTCTACATATTTTCCAAAGGAAATATGCTTCATCAAAAAGGAAGTATATAAAGTTAGAGTGAGAAGATGGAAAACAATATACTATTCAACAAAGGCCTCAAAACAAGCAGGAATAGCTATTTTATTTTCAGACATAGCAAATTTTGAACCAAAACTGATCATAAGAGACAAAGATGGTCACTACATACTGGTAAAGAGAACAATTCAACAGAAAGAGATAACAATCTGAAATATTTATGCACCAAATATGAACACATCCAACTTCATAAAACAAAGACTTTTGGACTTAAAATGTCAGATGGACACCAGTACAATCATTGTCCGAGACCGTAATATCCCAGTTTGGTAAATGGGTCAACCAAAGAAAAACTCAAAAAGAAACAACAGAATTAAGCCACACTGTAGAAGAAATGGACTTAATAAGTATCTATAGTGTTTCATCCAACAACAGAATACACATTTTCCTCAATATCACATAGAACTTTCTTATAATCAAACGACGATGGAAGTACATATACTAACACTTATAGTACACAAGGAAAGCAGTTCTAAAAGGGGAGTATAGCTTTAAATGTACAGGTGAAAAGAATACAGCCATCTCAAATAAATAACCTAAAAGTGGATCTTGAGATCCTAGAAAGATAAGAATAATCCAGATCTGACTCCAATAGTAGAAAAGAAATTATAAAGTTTAGAATGGAAATTAATGAAGTGAAATTGACACAATTCTTTAACATAGAATTAATTTATTAATAAAACAATGCACAGGATCAATGAATCAAAGAGTTGGTTCTTTGAAGCCTAGTAAAGTATTTCTTGCTGGATACACAATTCAAAGTGAAAGATTTTAGGATATATCAGGTTCTTGGGCTAGTGATCAAACACTGAAGGTTCTTGGGCTAGCGATCAGGCATTGGAAGAGTACAGAAATGCTATGGTTTGAATGTTTCCCTCAAAACAGGTGGGCAGGGGAAAAAGAAGGAGAGAGAGACAGAATTGAGAAAAAAGGATTTGATGCAATATACAGTATGATGTTGCTTTTTCTAAGATATGAGAAAGGAAACTAAAAACAAAAATTGGAATTTTTCAGTTAATTTAGGGAAATAAAAAGAGTAGTAGAAAAATCTTCACAAGAAAACAAGTACTAAGTACTAAGGCAAGTGCAGCTGACTACCTAAGGGTGCTATTAAATTAAATTGTGTCTAACACCATTGAGATAGCACATCCTCTTAGTGTCAAATATTCTAAAAAATGAAATCATCATAAAATAATATAGGGAATTCAAAAACAAATTTTTAGTAAAAAAAAGAATGTTAGTCCCCTAAAATAATTCTTTTACACTGCTTATTTTTTACATGCACTGACTTCTTAGTAATTCTGTAGATGCAGAATAATTATCCTCATTACATAAAAAAGTAAATGTAAGGTGATTTAAATTGCTTGCCCTAAATGAGCTGAATGTTACAGGTTCTGTATACTAACTCCGTAATTCTTCCATCTTATTTGCTCATCGTCACACCTTTGGGAAGAATGGCAGTTATTTATTATTTATATCTTTCTGCTAAGAAAAATAGAAAATTAGTATTTAAAATGTTTAAAATATGCAAAGTAAAAATATACATATCTTAGCTAAGTAAAGTATTCCATATTAACATCTCAAGTCCTAAGACCCTAAGTAAATTGTTTTTAAATTATATGTTTATAGAGCATAGACTCAAATAGATTTTCAGTTTACAGAAGCCTAGTAAAGTATTTCTTGCTGGACACACAATTCAAAGTGAAAGACTTTAGGATATATCAGGTTCTTGGGCTAGTGATCAGGCATTGAAAGAGTAAGAAATGCTATGGTTTGAATGTTTCCCTCAAAGTTAATTTATTGGAAACATAATGCCCAAACACACCATCACAGGAAAATCTTGTAAAATAACTGTTATACAAGTGACTCTGACCAGGATAGTTTTGAAAAATGTAAATAAGGAGTAGACTCTTATTTATGGAAAAGCAAATAAAGAAAATTCTCACTTTCAGGAAAAGAAAACAGCAACAGAAGGAAAAAAAAATATTACAATGCAAAATATAAATTTTAAAATGACAGAGTGCAACTTAAAAAACTATGTCAACAGACTGTCTTTGCTATTAAATTGCTCCATTCTTCCTAAATCTGTATAAAATAGACACTGTTGACATGAGGAATGTGGCAATCACATTTTAATATAATTTGAGTGGCATGTCTTCCAAGTCAACCAGAATATTTTCAATGTCTGTCATTAGAAAACAATATATTTTTTAAAATCCCCATTGTATTTCTATCACATTTTTGAAAAGCAAGCATTTTGAAGAGGTAGCATGTATTGGTCACTTTCTCATTGCTGGGACAATGCTTCATATGAACACTTAAAAGAGGAGAGGTGTATTTGGTTTATGGTTTCAAAAGGGTCAGTCCCTGGTTGGCTGACTCCAAGGCAGAATCACTTGGCAAAACAGCGTGATAGAAGAAAGTAACTCATTTCATGGTGGTCAGGAAGCAAAGGAGAAGAGCAACAGCAACAGCTATAGCTTCCAGTTACCCACCTCCAACTAGACCCCACCTCCTCATGATATCCCTGATACCAGGAAAAAAAACAAACAAACAATATCAGTGAGTTAATTCCATAGCCTTTATGATACTGTCACCTCTCCAGGAGTTTTTTTTTTTAACCCACTCAAGTTCACAATTAGATTGACTGTCACAAAACACATATTAAATCTCAACATGGAGATGGTTTTCACCTTTTATCTTCACAGAAACCCAAAGAATATTTCTTTAAAATGCTCTAAGCATGGAAAGAATGAATATCTGAAAACTTTCTGTGTGTCCAAGAGGCTTGAGGAGGCAGGCTGCAATCACATCTCTGGGAAATATATCAATGTTGCAAGCAAATACCTAGAATACTCTAAAGGTGGATGATGTTTGTTTAGATTGACAAACTGAACCTCAACTTCTCTGATGGGCCTATGAAGTACTTTCAATATGAGAGGAGTTTTACTTTCACCAATATGAGCTCTAAATCTGGTATGAATATTGTTATGAGAGCTATTACAAAAGTAATATAACACAAAATTTTCAGTTGTTATCTCACAGTTTTTAACATTTCACATGACATTGGAATTTTTTTTTTGCCCTTCAATTGGTATCTTTTATGTTATTTTCAAATTTGCAAAGAATGGATCACATTATCACTTCTTTCTTAAGATATATTGAGTTCACTGGACCATAAATTAGAAACTCCTCTTAGAGCATAAATAATCTTAAAGGTCAGTGGGGAAGATGAAAAGAAAAATAGTTTGAAAGTAAGTGAAGGTAGCAAATAACTTAGTGTTTATATTATATCCTTAATTTAGCCTAAGAACAAGGTGCAGGGTTCTTAAAATTTCTTTATCCAAAAACCAAATGGTATAACATATTAGTTAAAAATGATATGCTCCTAGATTTAGTAATATCAGTTTCTGAAAATTGTGTCCAGTCAATAAATATATACTTAATATTTCATATTAGAACTTCTTTATATTTCATCTTAACAACTCTATAAGTTAGTCTAAATAAATATATAGTATTTAAGTACCTTCTGGGCAAAATTACAAGAAAATTTTCAAACACAAAAAACCCCTCAAAATTATTAATACTTGTTAAAATTCTGTTCACTCAACACTGATAAATGTAAGAACATGGCTACTTTGGCCCTCAGTGAAGATATCCAAACATATATTAGAAGACAGTTCAGAAGATAGACAAAGAGAGATCAACGCACTAGTGCTGCATAATTCACTATGCCTCATTTACACAGAAACATAATAGAACTTGGAGATCCATGGCCACGTAAATACACACACTAAACATTTCAGTCCAGAGATAATTCGGTGGCAGGATTCCTGCCTAGTTGCCAGTATTTGCTCTTATAATGAGTATAATAATAATTTCAAAAAATGTTTGTTTTCCAATTTCCAAATGTAAAACATCCATTATAAATAGCTGGTAGCGAATGATTCAATAAAAGTATATTTAGTTAGCCCATGTTATATTCAGATCATCACTATAATCAACACCAATCCCAAATTTTCCAGAGAACAAGTAAAACATCTAAGAATAATTTCATCTCACCATATTAAAAAACTTTTATATTATTTCTTTTACATGAAGAGTTGTAATGAAGTAAATTGAAATATTAGAAAGCTCATGCTAAGAAATCCCATTGAGTAACTCACTCATAAATGTTTCATTAAACATCTTATGTGAACTTTGTAATGGAATCTGTTAAATCTAAAAGTCCAACTCCTTTATAGTGTTAAGGAGCTATATTTCAATGTATCATTAGCAAATATAAATTTTTCAGAAGGTGAAGAAAGCAAGCCAGCTGGAGGTGATGTTTCTCTGTGGAGCTTGTGCAAAGACAGACCATAGATTTCCACATATAGCACACAAATATGGCCATAGTAGGTTTTTAATCATTGCTAAGAAGGAAGGAGTTCGATGGAACCACGGTTTGTTTTTCACAATCCAAATATTTTATTTCAAAACTTTCATAAATTTCTCTTATTTCCACCACATGTCCTCATCACCACTTACTCTTTCAAACCTTGGCCTCCCAAAAGAAGTTAGGAATTTGTGTTTGAGAGTCTCTCTGATATTAAATGATGTCATATCATAAATAGGTTTTCTGCTTCAAAGTGTTGTTTTGTGATTCTTTAATTAGTTGTTTTAATCTTATTTTAGCGTAATATGTAGAAAAAGGTAAGTGATACAAATTGCTTATAGGATCCTAGTTTTTATTTTTCCTAATGATGACAAAAACTTGCACAGCTCCTGAGATACCCACAGCCTGAGTTCTCAACAACTTTAAAATATAACTTTAACGAATTTAAAACATTGGTGGATTCAGAGTAAGCAAATACATAGGATATATCAAAACAAAATTACTAATAGAAATGAATACTAATAGAAATCAGTACTATAGCATCACATTTTTCCATATAAATAATAAATGCTTAAAATTTTGATCCATCTGAATTTATTTCAAATTTGACTTTAAATGTTAAATCTCAGAATAAGATATTTCTCTCTTTGTTTCTTTCCACTTTAAATTTAGAATAATTCATAGTAAATTCCAAATACTAACTCTACATTTTGCTTAAAAGAAGAAAAACAAAAATGTCTAATTCCAAACAATTAATTAAAATCAGATGCACCAACTAAGAATAGTTTGTTGCAGTATCTCAAAATAAAAGCTGGTAAACAGATATCATGACCTGTGCCACTACAGCAATATAACTTTTACACAAGGTAAGGCATCATTTTACTGGCCGGGGATTTAGCTCAGTGGGTCCACCGCCTGCCTCACAAGCATGAGGTCCCCAGTTCAATCCCTGGTACCAAAAAAAAAAAAAAAAAAGTCATTATACCTACATGAAAAATAAAAGACTGATAGAGTTAAATGATCAATAAAGAACAATGATAAAGGAAAGCTACTTTTCATTGCATTTAATTATTCTTAAGATGATAATAAAATACACCAAACCCAAATGGTCTTACTAATCATGATTTGAATTATAGCTACAGCAAATAGCCTTACTTAACCCTAACCCACCCAGATACAAAGATAATTGGAAACCGAAGGGCAAAAGTAAACACACAGTTTAAGGTAGAAACAAGAGTTTGTTCTTCAAATGAAGTAATAGAAAAGATTCCATATTATCCAGAGCCTGGAAGCAAACTACTACTTAGCTGAAGCTGCTAAAGAGACCAGCCTGTGGGAGAAAAGAGAATAGGGGGATTGTGGGTGGCAAATATCTGTTCATTCTGATATATATGATGTGCAAAGAATTCAGTACATTGTCTGTTTTGAATTTTATGAGTATGAATCTAGAGGACAATGAAATGTCAAATTCTATTGTTTCATTTAATCTCATACAACTTCACTTTGAACTATAGTTTTGTATTCTTGCTGCAAAACTCAGCTCTGCTCACTATCAGAGCTTCTTTGTACTCAGGCCTTGCAGTATTTCAGAAAGTATTGACTGCTTCAATGAGACATTTAAAGCACAAGAATGTTGATGGACCTCATTATCTTGGAAGTCTACATGCTTATCCTAGTCTTTCTACAGATAGTATGAAACCATTTTTCTGGAAGTCTTGCTACCTCTTTAGGTTATGAATACACATATAGCAAGGTCTGAGTGAATGATAGCAACGAGCTCATGTGATCTCAATAATCTTTTGAGAAATGAGGTAAAGTAGAAAACTATCTTCTTTCCTCCTATTTTCAAGATTTTTAAAACTATATTTTAAATAAATAATATGCTAAAACATAAGAACTTTAAAAAAGAAATGCAGGAAGTTAAGTTGTACAAAAGATTTAAACCTTGAGATATTAATAGTTCCTGAGGTATAAAAACATCAGATGTTGACTATCATATGGGAATGTAGTAGAATGGTAGAAAAAAAGCACAGAAAGATGAAGCATAGATTAATAAAAGAAACATATAATATATTTTAACAAGATTATAATAAGTATTATGATACTATAAAGATGGAACAGACACCAATAAATCTTCTCTATTTAACATATAGAATGTTAATGAAATTTATAAAATTTTAAAAGTAAGTCATGATAAGTTTTAGGTAAGAATAATACAAATGACCAGGAAAAAATCATTTAAGGCATTGAAGAATAGATCTTTTACAAATTAGGTAAGATGGCAGAGTGGTGAGCAGCACAGAACAGTCCCTCTCCAGTATTTGGTGTTCAGACACTGTAATATAGCAATGTTAAGAAGAGAAGGAGAGAAGTGGGTCTTTGGGATGCAGGAAGCATCTGAACTGAGAATTGAAGCCCACAGGGAGAGTGAAGAGAGAGATATCAACGCAAAAGAAAGAGATGGCAAGGAGGGGTGCCTCGATCCTGCAGACACACAGTGGCTATTGGTGATCTTAGAATCCTCTACAGAGAAATGCATCAGTAGAATAGAGCAGTGTTCTTAGTGGTCTGCAATGGTTGATGAGTTATTGAGGTTCAGATGTCCCTCAGAAGAGGGCAGGTTGCCATCTTGGAGAGGCTCCAAATGAGCAGAGCAATTGCTGGCTCCATTAGTGTGGGGGTGAGGATGTTGAGTTCAAGTCAGCAGGAAGCCAAGGAACGAAATTCAAAAAAGCAGGAGACACTGAGTGTAACAGATTGAACAAATCACATTCCAGCCTCACAACCAGAAGCCAGATTGAACTTCAGTGGAACTAAAGGTGCACGCTTGCTGGGATTATGCACTTCTCTGCCGTAAAGCTACAGATGGCTTGCTGGGATAAATCAACACATATCTGGATTCTGTCTGACCACTTTATCTATCAGTGACAGCAGAGATAAGCCTTGAAGTGGAGATTTTTTAAATTTCTTTTATTATTTTTTGTTCTGTTTTGTTTTCTTGATTGTTTATTGTTTTTATATGAGTGTGAAAATGTTTTCTAGGTTTTTGTTATTGTTGTTCTCTTCTGTTTTTGTTTTTATTTCTTCCTTCTCTCTTTCCTTATCTTCTTTACATTTTCCCAAAATTTGTCTAACCTTCCTCCAGCCTTGCTTCTAACTTTTCTTGCTATTTTATTCCTCTATTTCCCCCAACCTCTTTTAAATTTTCTCACCTGAGGGGGAAATCATCATAATGAGGGCTTATTCATTGTTTAGCATCTTCTTGTTTGTTTTAGAATTTCTTATATAACCATAAATCTAGTTCATACAGTTAAAGATAGAAAATTAATGGCTACCACAGTTTTTCATTTTCTAGACTGTGTTTTATTGTATTGTTATAGCTAATTGTATTACTTCAGACAAGGTGACATAATTGTTCTACTTACTTGTTCTTCCTAGTATGCCAATACTGTGATTGCCTGAGGGTCATAAGCAATTCAAGTCAATGAAAGCTTAGAGTGAAGTATGTAAAGCCCTAAAAGAAAACAACCTCCAATCCAGTTGGATGTACCCCACAAAACTATCTTTCAAATTTGATGGATAAATAAGACGCTTCCATGAGAAGAACACCTGAGAAAATTCATAACCACCAAACCAACACTCTAAAATGTTCTGAAGGACATTCTAGAAATAGATTACAAGGACAACAACTTCCATGAACCCAAGAGGATGAATGTATCAGGCAAAGCAAGCAATTAAACAGAGGGAAACAACTAGGGGACCAACAACAGGAAAATAAGATGACAAGGAAAATCAATACTTATCAGTTATAACATCAATGTTAATGGTCTTAATTCACCAATCAAAAGAAACACACGAGCAAAATGGATCAAAAAGCAAGATCCATCAATATTCTACATACAAGAAACATATTAAATTTTAAAAAGAAACAAATAGACCAATGGTCAAAAGATGGAAAACAATTCTTCATGTGACAGGAATGCACACAAAGGCAGGGGAAGTTATTATGTTTGCAGAGGAAATGTATTTCAAGGCAAGAATGATTAAGAGAGAAAAAGAAGGCCACTACATCCTTGTAAAGGGAAAAATCCAAGAGGAGGAGAGAACAACCTTAAATACATGTGCACCAAACACTAATGCACCCAATTATATAGAACAAATATTAATGGACATGAAAAATCAAATAAGCACTAATACAGTAGTAGACGGGGACCACTGTCACAAATAGACGGATCAGCTAGGCCAAAAACAAACAATAAAATATCAGAACTGAACCAAGATTTGAACTAATGGACATAGTAGATGTCTACAGAGTATTCCACACCACAACACCAGAATACACTTTCTTCTCAGCTGTACATGGAACATTTTCCAAAATAGACTACATGCTAGCTCACAGAACATGTTTAAGTAAATGCAAAGGAACTGAAATTATCAGAGAATAGTGAATTGAAATTGGAACTCAATGGCAAAACAAACCAGAAGAACTTCATAAACACATGGAAATTAAATAACACTCTCCTGAAGAGCCAATGGGTCACAGACATAATTAAAGAAGAAATTAGACAGTTTATACAATTAAACAATAATGCCAATACAATATATCATAACTTATGGGACTCAATGAAAGCAGTGTTTTGAGTGAAATTTATAGCAGACATCTCTCATACTAGAGAAACAGACTGAGCTCAAATAATCAACCTAATATTGAACTTCAAGTTTTAGAAAAGAAATATAAGTCAAGCCCAAAGCTTGTACTGGAAAAAATTATAAAGCTTGGAGCAGAAATTAATGCAATTGAGACTCAGAAAACAATACAATAAATTGAAGAATTTTTCTTTGAAAAATTAAATTGTCAATAAAATTGACAAATCCTTAGCCTATCTTATCAAAAAAGGAAAGAAAAGACTCAAATTTATGCAATTAGCAATGAAAATAATGAAATCCCAACAGATCCTGCAGAAATTCAGAAGATCATCAATACTTACTGCAATAACCTTTATTCCAATAAGATGGAAAACACAGAAAAAATATATATATATCCATTCATAATTCT
>NW_004624751.1:19280707-19310334 GCF_000247695.1 Heterocephalus glaber
ATATATATATGAATTACTAAAGCTGAATCAAGAAGTTATTCTAAATATCCTAATATAAATCAGTGAAATGGCCTCCCAAGAAAGAAAATCCCAGGCTCTGATAGATTCACTGCTGAATTCTACAAGGCATTTAGAGAACATCTAATGCCATTACTCTTCAAAACCTTTAATGAAATTTCAAGAAAAACAAAACTCCTTAAGTCATTCCTAGAAGCAAGTATTACCCTGTTACCAAAATCAGACAGGTATTCAACCAAAAAAATAAAAATAAAAGAACTACTGGCAAATCTCTCTAATGAACATAGATGCAAAACTCCTTCATAAGATACTGGCAAACCAAATGCAGCAAATCAGGAAGAAAATTATACACCATAACCAAGGAGTATTCTTCCAGGGATGTAGCTATGGTTCAATATATGAAAATCAATAAAGGTAATACATCATATTAACAGAGTCAAGGACAAAAACCATATGGTCATCTCAATAGATGCAGAAAAAGTGTTTGACAAAGTCCAAAATCCATTCATGATGAAAAGCTTACAAATAATTGGAATAGATAGTCTTTACTTAAATTTAATAAAACATATCTATGAGAAACCAACAGCCAACATCATACTAGATGGACAAAAAAATGAAAACTTTCACTCTAAAATCAGAAACATGACAAGAATGTCCACTGTCTCCAATCTTATTCAATATAGTTCTGGAAACATTTACCAGAGCTATTAGGCAACAGCAACAAAAAAATAAAGACAGGAAAGGAAGAAGTTAAATTATCATTATGTGGGGACAACATAAGGCTCTACAGAGAAGATCTCAAAAATACTACCAAAAGACTTCTATATTTAATAAGCAAATTCAGTCGTGTAGCTGGATACAAGGTCAGTACTCAAAAATCAATGGCATTCCTGTACACAAATAACAAACTCACTGATGGAGAAATCTAAGAAACAACACCATTCACAATAACATCCAAAAATATGAAATATCTAAAAATCAATCTAATGAAAGAAGTAAAAGACCTTTACATTGAAAACTATAGTACTCTAAAAAAGGAGATTGAAGAAGATATCAGAAAACGGAAAGATATCCTTTGTTCTTATATGAGAAGAAAAATTTAATGAAAATGGCCATATTCCCAAAAGTGTTACACAGATTTAATGCAATCCCACTCAAAATATCAACAGCGTATGCCACAGAATTAAAAAAAAACAATTTTGAAATTCAGTTGAAATCAGAAGAGTATACCAATAGCAATTCAAGGTAACGAAGGAAAGGCTCAAGGCATCAAAATCTCAGACTTGAAATTATACTAAAAAGCTACTGTAATAAACAGCATGGTACTGGCAAAGAAAACCTCACCTGAGGATCAATGGAACAGATTAAAAGATGCAGAAACAACTTCAAACACACTCAGCCACCTTATCTTTGTCAAAGGAGCCAAAGACCTTCAGTGGAAGAATAATAGTTTTTTTAATAAATGGTGATGGAAAAACTGGCTCTCTACATGCCGGAGTTTAAAACTGGACCCATATCTTTCAGTATACAATAAGCTAAAATCAAAATGAATAAAAGATATAAATATTAAAACAGAAACACTAAATATTCTAGAAGATAAAATAGGTAGAATTGAAGACATTTGTATAGACAAAGACTTTATGAACAAAACTCTGATTGCGTAGGAAATATCACAAAGAATCAACAACTGGGAATTTATCTTATTAAAAAGCTTTTTCACAGCAAAAGAAAACACCAACAGAATGAAGAGACAACCCAGTGTGGGAAAAAAAAATTGCCAGCTGTTCCTCAGACAAAGGACTAATATCTAGAATATATAAAGATCTCAAAAAAATCAGACCTCTGCAAATTTAAAGACCAATTCAAAAATGGGCACCAGAAATGAATAGACATTTCTCAGATGAAGAAGTAGAAAAAAAATAAATATATTAAAAAAATGTTCAACATCACTGGACATTTGAGAAATGAAAGTTAAAACAGTGCTGAGATTTCATCTCACTCCAGAGAGAATGGTTATTAACAAGAAAATAATCTATAACAAACTCTGGTGGTTCTGTGGGGAAAAAGGAACCACTCTCTACTGTTGGTAGGAGTGCAGGCTGGTGCAACCACTGTGAAAATAAGTATGGAAATTCCTCAAAAAACTAGGACTCGAGGTTCCATTTGTTTCCACTATCCCTCTTCTTGGCATCTTACCAAAAGTATTAACAACATCATGCCGCAGTGATATACGCACACCCATGTGTATAGTGGCACAGTTTGTAATAGCTAAATCTCGGAAACAACCTAAATGCCTATCAATCGAAAATAGATACAGGAGGTATGGGGGGGGGCGTAATATACAATGAAGTACTACTCTGCCATAGAAAAGATTAAGCTTGAGACATTTCTAGGTAAATCGATGGACCTTGAGTCTATACTCTTAAGTGAAATAAATGAACATGTGTAAATATCACATTGTTTCTCTGGTATGAGAAATTGAAAGTGTAAATAAGGACCAAAATGTACAATAGATATTGGTAATGGAAAGAAAATGTTAAAAAGTGATGAGAACAAGAGAAAGAAGAGGGGGAAAGGAAAGACTGAACAAGAAAAAAAGAAGGGAAAAAATGGAAACAAGCTTTCATAAATAAAAAGAAGTGGGGTTGAAGGGAGGGGGTGGGAATTGGAAAACAAGAAGAAAGAAAATATATTGTATACAAGTATAAATTTCCTATGTTGGATGTTACCATCATGTATACCTAAAATGTACCAATAAAATAAAAAGAAAGAAAAAATGAGAAGGGATAATTTAGGGCATTGAAGAATAGATAGATCTTTTACAAATTAGGTAAGATTTGAATTACTCTAAGAAGCTAAGAAAGGGGAGAAGGAGGCAAAAAGATTATATAATTTTTTAAATGTATGTGAGATGGATATTTACTCAGTAAGAGAACTGTTCCACTGCTTCTTTTTTGTCTTTTTAGTCAACCCCTGGAAAATACCCTCTGACCAAAACTTTGTGAATTCATATTTCATGAAGAGGTATAAACCTAAAATTGCAATATTGATTGAAAAATGTAAAGAGACAAAGAAAGAGAGCAATTGTGGAGGTGCACATTGAACTAGCTTCCATTTTTTATCTTGTATAAGTTATTACTCGGCTTCTCAGAAATTTTATCTGGGAAGCTATATTGATTTCTGGAAAATCCAAAAAAGGAGAAATCATTTATCTTTTGCCTCCTGTGTTACATTGATCAAAGACATTTCTCCATGAGATACTAACCTCCTTGCACTTCCGGTTGTGCATACATGGGCACAATGTAGTGCAGTGCTATAACTATATATAGTGAAGTGCTATAAAAATCCGGAGAAGATCTAGCATTGTTCTCTGAGGGTCGCAGCATGGACAAGAAACATGAGTTGGTACATGCTGGTGGCTGTGCACTCAAGATATCATTCGCCACACAGCTGGCAGGGCATGATTGGACAAAAGTCCTAGTGTCAGAAAGACCTGAGATGTATCTTAAGAAATGCTGATGAAAGCCATAAAGAAAGGTAAAGATAAACTAGGGACATTTATAGCTAAATGGATTCATCTTCAGGTCATACTCTTAAGTAAAATAAATAGGACACATATGTGTAAATACCGAATAGTTTCTCTGGCATGAGAAACTGAAAGTGTAAATAAGGATCAAAAGGCATAATAGATAATGTGAAATAGGAAGAAAAGGTCCAAAGGGAAAGGGGAAGTTGGAGGGGTTGGGGAAAGGAAAGAAGGGAATGAAATTAAAATGAGAAAAGAAAAAAATGGAAACAAAGTTTTTGTAAATAGGGAGGAGTGGAGGGGTTGAAGGGAGAGCAGGGGATTGGGAAAAAAAATAAGATTCAAGATAGATTATGTAAAGGTACAAATCTCCAATGATGAATGTCATTGTATTGTATACCTAAAATGTACCAATAAACTTATGTGAAAAAAACCCAATTTCTAATGAGATATAAATGGTGACAACAAGGAATTGCTCTTATCCTCTCATTATATCTAACACCCGTTCTCTAATAAAAATCTCTATTTCTGTGAAGAATATATGTCTTCACTATTTTCTTGGGAAGTTAAATACAAATCCATTTTAATTCAGTCCTTTTCAGTAAGACATGTCTCCCATGGCTGTAGCCAGTCCCAAATGCGTAAAAGGTGTCCATCATTTCCCTCCTCAACCATCCATCTTGGAACTCCTTTTCCCTTGTTTCACAATACAGTTGGTGTGTGCTGTTTTCCTGGTGTGACAAACCAGGGCATTATCCCTTAATTGTTTTCTCTGTTACGTCACATATTCTATGTTGCCTATTTATTGTCATCACTAGAATTCAAATTCAGACTTGTCCAAGTTAATGACATAGATGTTACCACATTCCTCCCTAACCCCATTGTGTCTCAGCATTCCAATCCTTTCATGTTAATCAGTGCCAATCATCTCAGTGAAACCATAACAAATTTCCATGATTGTTGTTCCACAGCAGAGAAAATCCAGCATGAGCTAGATAATAGTCAGAAATTCTCATTACCTGAAACATTTCTCGTATTCCCTGGTAGAGTGACCTCCTGTCACCACTCCAAACTGAAGAAGGATAATCTCTAGTAACAAACAACCTAATAATCTAGAAATAAGAAGGATGAAATTGGTAACCGAGTTATGGGGTATGAGTACTGACTACACCCATTTCTATATTGCCAAAGCTTATACTACCTCTTTGAGGACAATTTCCAAGTTCCACAGAGTGTTAGCTCAAAGCTGACAGTTTAGCTATGGCTTTCATAGGCCACCATGACACTATACATCTGTATGACAAAGTGTATGGTACCTAGGAGTTGTTCTTCATGCTAAGATGATCAAGGTTGACAGTGAACTGAAGAAGCATTGATATAGCTCAGGCATCAGAAAGTGATAAAGCATTTTTGTTCTTCCTATATAGGAGCAAATTGGTTTTGATTTTATTTAATGCTGATATTTTAAAAGTATAAATCTCTAGAAGAAACAAGCTGTATTATGTACATGTACTCTCTCCCCAAGATGATTGTAACTGTATGTACTGCAAACATGTACTAATAAAAATGAAAAGAAAAAATAAAAATAAGCACAAAAATTTAAAAAGAATTATATTATCCTGTATACTCCAGGATAATACCTGTATAATGTAGAATCATCTATATTCTCCTTTTTCCTGCTTACCCAAGAAACCATACAAAGGAAATGAAAGAAAACACAATGGAACAATAAATCCTATCTTTTTCAGTATGTGAAGGTGTTAATAATCTCTGGCATTTCACCAAGAATATAGCATGACTTCTGATTTACTGCCCTGGCTCATATAACAGGAGGTGAAATTCTCAGGACCTTCTACTCATTTTTTTTCCTACCAAACAAGCTCTTATGTGAGAAGTCAAGAATCTTATGATAATGAGTTTTAAAAAAGATCTTGTAAATGTTCTGTCAGTTGTGCATAACAACGCAATTTTATTCAACAGTACTAGGATTAACCTAAAGGGATACATGTGAACAAAATGGAAAGACTTGGCTCAAGAATTCATTTATCACTTGTTCCTTATATAATCATCCTGAAGGACCAAGGTGACATTTTAGATCCCCTAATGTCAATGTCAGACCACATTCTGTATCCAGTAGCCCTTATAACTATTCTCAGTGTACCATTTTGTCAGTAAGTAGCTGTGGTCTTTTGAGGGAAAGGGGTGAGGGAAGCTTATTTTTTATTATTTCAATGACATGGCAGAATCTGAGCTCAAGAGACTCAATATTCCCCTTAGCTGGTTGGCTGGAAGACTGAAAACTGACTAAGATCACTTCCACTTTTCCACTTGAATTTTTTTATCTCTATGTGTAGTTTTAACAATTATACAAAGGAATAATAAATTAGTCAAATACAAACAATGTCATTACCATACCAATGAAAAGGTAATCATAACAGAATTTAATGACTCATAGCTGTGCAGGATAAATGTGGCTTATGCAAAACACTGAGCTTTGTCAAAAGAATCATTCAGCATATGATAGACATTCACAAGTCTTTTATAAAATACTTCATGGATGACTGAAATTTGAGACAGGAAAATAATTACCTGAAGGTAATATTTCATTTTTTTCCCAACACTTAAAGCATTTTTGCCTTTGGCAGAGATGGAAGAGATGATAATTGAACAGCTAGATAATAATAAAGGGATGAACTTTGTTTCTTTACAAAAAAACCCTACATCCTGTAAAAAACATAGAAACCGAAGTATAAATATGTCAGAAATATTACCATCTTGATTATCTTTATACCTGAAGTGGTGAAGGACCAATGCACCATTACAAGTATGAAACAGATAATTAGAAAGGAACATGGGAATTTTAACACAGACCAGCACTTGATTCCTTTTGTTTTGATTTTGCCTAGATGATTTAATAGTTTCTGATTAAGAAACAAAATATTCCAGTAACCCTAACATAGGGAAATTATTATGATTAAATAGGTATCATTGAAATATAATGAATTGAGAGTAATGATTACAAAGAAGAAATTACTCAAACTAAAGTATCCAGTTGAGTGGCAAACGTGCATGACAGTGAAAGAAAGCCTATGTGATAATGTATGAACTTCAACCAGAAAAAAAATAGCTGCAAGTGTTTTGGTCAAAAACAAATCAGAAGAAAAAATAAGCATCGAACATAAATGTAAGAATAAGCCACACATTTTCTAGCTGAAAAATATAGATTTTGAGTGTTCTTGATCTAGTAAAAATAACAATAAAAAGTATTTCAATATTACAATTTATCAATTCTTCATCAATAATTAATACACTTCAAGCTTCTATAATATACTGCTATCACAAACTTCTCCCACAGTGATGATTATAGTACTTGCTCTTCTGTTTTAATGGGGAAATAAGATCTGTACACGTCACTACAGAATATTATAGAAATATATTTTAGAAATAGAGAAGAGTAATTGCATAGAAGCAGTGTTCAATTCTATATGTTAGCAGTTGAGTAAATTAGGTCTAAAATATATAAAAAAGAAATGATATAAAAGTCTGTAATACTGGTAGAATAAACTGATGGAGGGAGTAGGTTTTATTACACGAGAATTTAAAAATAATATTTTGCTGAGAAATTTCTTAAGAAAAACTATCAGCCAAGAAGTTATTGATGCAATAGTTTTGGATAATATAAAATGTCTATTAAATATCACCCTGCAATCCGAAATGGTAGATATTTTGAGAATTTTTGAACACCATTTGCCACAAACTGCATACTTTGTAACCTTTGTAATTACTTTGTAACTCTTTTCATAAAGAGCTTCCATAAAGAGGTTGTTGAGTAGGCTTTTAAAAAGATAAATAAATTAATGCAAATGTTCAAGATTAGATTTACTAATTAACTCTCACATATTATTAGCTTATAAACTTAAAATTATAAGTTTTTAAGTGTTTTTTTCCAAAATAATTTTACAAAAATTTTGTTAAAAAATTATATTTCTCTGAAAATTGAATTTGTTCACCAATTTTCTTACTATTTTGATGTTGATGCAGTTCTAAAATTAACTAATCTATAACAACTACACTTTCTCTTATTTGAGCATATTCCTTCTTACAAAAGATTCATTCAAGAAAGAAAAACTAACTCTAAATTATTTAATTTCAAAACAATATTTGACTTTTCAATAGAATTTCAAAACTTATACACATTTATAAAAAATAGAACATATAACATATATTTCATATAAATGTAAAGTGAATATATTAATTAATGATACCTAAATATGGCATCTGTATAAATATGCTTAAACTCATTCAAATGCAAAATTGTAGTTTTGTCATTTATTTTTATTCTTAATAATTTATAAAATATTACTGTATCTGTGAATATAAATGCAGATTAGTATAGATGCTAAGAATGTGGATTCTGAATTTAAACTCCTTGGTTGAATTCTGGCTCTATTATTCAGAAATTATTAGCAAATTGTTTATCACTTAACCTTTTTTTACCTAATAGTGACATGCTTTCATACTTTGATTATAGTTAAAATCATTTAGCCATTCCTAATATTTTAGAAGGTACAGACAAGTTTTCACGTTTATTTTTATAAGAAATTAATTTTATATAAACAACATATTTATATGCACATATTTCAGGTCAATTCCTATTATAATTCTTATTATTATTTTATTATGAGGCATAGTTAAAGATGAAACACTACACATATACTACAAGTATGTGTTAACCAACAAGTTACAAAAGTCTTGACTAGACTGGATTTTTTTTTTTAGACTGGATTTTAAATATGGTTTATTATTTTCAGGTAAGAAGGAAACTCAATACTTCAGGAATGCCAGGGCTGAAATCTGAGTAATTATTATGAGCTTTCCAAGATGAACACATAGCAGCTATTTCAATTCTTCCTTCCATACCACTGCTCACGAGTAGAAAAAAAAGAGAAAATTAGCATTAAATAAATCAGGCAAAGAAACAGTGTCTTCCAATATTTATTTTTTGTTTTTCAGGACACATTAATAAAAACTACTTGCAGTTTTTTGAACCAGTGTAAAATTCCAAACCCACTTCATTCTTCTTTTTAAAAAAACATATTTTTATCACTTTAAATTCTGTGATAATTTTTGATACATTGAATTAACTAGGTTGAACTGCATTCCCCAGAATGTCCTTTCTAAAATGATCTCCATTTGATTGGACTACAGGCAACACTCTAAGAGGAGACTTGAAGGACAGAAAGGAGCAATGGCCATTTTGCAGCACACACACCCTCTTCTCCCAATCATTTCACAAATACTAATCTAGCCATTGCTGGAAAGCAATTTTCCAGATGATATTATAGTCCTTAATCAATGAGTTTAAGGTAAACAAAAAGGAGTCTATGCCGAAGGCAGGAAAGTCAATAAAAAAAAAAAAAAAAAAAATGAAAGTCCTTCCCTGAGGGAAAGATTTCAAAGCCATCGGAATTGCAGTTGTTTTTTCTCCAGAAGATTTTCTGATTGCTGCCTTGGACAAGTTTCAAGTCCAGCCTATAAGGTCCTGCCTTCTTATGACCTTCTGATCCTGCCTCCCTACTCACCAGAAGGACTTTAGCATTGCTAAGCCCCTACAATTGCACAGTACTGATTGAAACATTGTACTTAATAATTATGAAAAAACTGGAGAGTAGATATCTCATCAAGATAGGAGAGGAGGGAAGAAGGAGGAGTGAGTTGTGATTTCTGGGAATCATTGTGCCTTCTTTATCAGACTGACAGGGAAGTGCTTTCACAGGGTTTTTTAAAAAATGAAAACTATAGAGGGAACTTGAAAACATTAAAAAAAAAAAGCAAAACAAGAAGAAAGTAATTTTGTGTCTGACAAATAAAGAAAGGTCTTTTGAATGCCATATGAAAGGAAAGCAACCTTCAAATTTCATTAAAACTGCATTTTTACCTGAATTTTAAACAGAAAATGTCCTTGACTTGGTTCCCCTGAATAGAAATAAGCAGAAAATTTTCCTAGAGTGTAATGTCAAGTGTAATATGATAAAATGACTTCAGGGAAAATTAAATGTGTGTGTATGTGCATGACTGCATATTTGTGTGTGATGTGTGTATGTGGTTTGTTTTTTTTTTCTTTTTTTTTTTTTTTTGCTGAGGGAGTTAGTAGGAATGAAAGCAGGGAATAATACATTGCCTGAAAAACTGTTGCCTTTCTTTTATTGATATTTCCCAGAAACATTTTGTTTCCACAGGTAATTAGGATGAATAATTCAAGTCACTACATTCTAAAGCATTAGATATATTTTGAAAGCAGTTATCATACCTATTAAGATAATGTAAAAATGAGGTAATTGATAGGACTTGTGACTAAGTGGCTATGAGGATATTGGGGGAAGACAGGCATGTATCCTTCAGCTACTTCAAATTATGTGACAGGAATAATAATGTTAGCAGTGGCAGGGGAGAGGATTCAGAAACAGAACTGTTTGTGTGAACAGATAATATAACTATTTTATTTATATATATGCTACTTTCATTACTGTACTGGTGTATCCAAAATGAATGATCCAGCTGGCTCTGCAGACTTGCAGTTTGCAAAGAGGGAAATATTCAGCACTGGATGCACAAGGTAATATAATACCTTTGTGTTCTCATTAAAGCAATAGAAGAAAACAATATTATTTATATCAGCTGGACAAAGGAGGAAGCTAAAATACCAGTGTCCTCTGCAGCCTTTCAATGAGCTATTAGTAATGGGTCTGGGCTAACACACACTCTCAATTCAACTGTAACATTCTTTATGGAAAGATATGCAATTTCCTATTCTCCATCATTAAGCCTGTTTCAGTCCATATTCTTTAACAGGCATATTGGTGCTTTTATCTTTACTGATTAACAGTTGTCACTAGAATTATTGTACAAGTACCCAAAATACAAAGTCAAAAATAAAGGGTATCACTCTGATCAAATCTTCATGACTTCATGAAGGAAATCCATTCTACAAGTCAGCTTTTTTGATGGGATCACTTTAATGGGAAAAATAAAATTATATCGTTCTTACCAGGAACTGTTTACATTTGCTAATGAGAATAAAGCCTAAATGGTGAGCCCTATAAATGAGGCTATATTAATTTATTTCCAATAATTCATATGATTATAAATAAATATTGATAGTCAAACTAGCTTACATACATATCAAATTTGCATGCATTACTAGTCAAAATGTTTAAATAAGAAATGTGATATTAACTCAACCTACTACTTAGCCTCATATAGGCATGATAATTTAGAAACAGAGAATTACAATAGGCAGAGTTACTATGATATATCAATTATTGGTTTCATTTCAAGTTTAAAGTCCATAAAACAAAGTCTATAAACAAAGGTCAGAATTCAACATGCTGTAATTTAAATTATCTGTATCTAAAATTTGATATTACAAGAAATATCCTGTGTCTACAAAGACGTCTTCTGACTTCCAAGAGTGATAACCTAAGAGTAACTGACATTTGAAAATCATATGCCTAGGCTGCTTGTAATCAAAAATGGCAATATCTTTACAAATATTTAGGAAAGCTTTTAACCTCACATACACTACACAAAATTTCTTCCAAATAAACAAATTGTTTAAGGTTGACTATTTAATTTTGTAACTGTCATTATTTTAGTAATTTTTGATCTGTATACAGGTGAAAATTACATTATTAAACTATTCCAAATAATATTTGAGTTTTTAAAACTAAATGTTCAATTTGACAATTTTGCCCTGTTATGCTATCTGCAGGCTCTCTCTTTCTGAAACATTTTCTTTCATTGCTTCCAGCTATTTGGCAGAAACAAAAAAGTGAATAGCTAACACCTGGTTACTAACTACCAGCCAACCTTGAAATTTTTGCCTCTGTGGAAATAAAGTTTGAATCTTAGAAATCAAAGTGAAATGAAAATTTTAAATATTCAGACTTATTCCCAATAACACACTGTGTTCAGGAGAAGAGAAAAAATTAAAAATAAAATTATTAATTCCAGACTTAGTATTTTGATCTGAAAGTAGAAATTGAAATATTTTCAAATTGTTACTAATTCACTTGTTATGATAAAACTCTATCAATTGTTAATTTAGTTTATCGACATTTAAGAAAAAAATTAATGAGAACTCTTAATTTACAGATAAGTTTTTCATATTTAACACCTAGTCATCTTGGTGACCAAAATTTGGTCAATGTTTCATTTTATATCTTTATGGAAGAAAACAGTTGAGAAAATCATTCTCATACTTTTAACTTTAAAAATATTATTAGTTAACATAAATTCATACATGTACTGAGTGAATAAAATGGTGTATGTTAAATAAGAACTTTAAATATAATAGTTTTGATCTTAGTATTAATTGGCTTAGTATATTATCATATCCTACTAAGTATAAATATATTTTTTTCTTGAAATTATGAAAACTTTTAACCATGGATTTGATCTTTATAGTTCTAAACTCTGAATGAATTAGAGAAACTCTTAAGTAACATACCTTGTCCTGCACCTTTATTGGTGAATTTTCAGCAATGTATCTCTCTGTCAAACCAATATATTTCATTAGGATAATATTTCCATATAATACAAATAAATTTGCAAATTTCAGCCTCTTATATTCACTGAAATCAGATATAGCAGTTAAATAATCATAAAATGTACTTAAAATTTTATGAGATATTATGAAGGCAGTAAAATTATTTCCACTGTATTTGTCAGAGAAAAGTCTAAAAATATCCCATCATCTAATACTTGTCTCTCAATCACAGTGATAGTCTTCAGAATTTATCATTCTTTTATTATCCCTAAAATATCCATTCTTAGTGTTTCTCCTTTGTTTCTAAATTATACATCCACACTTATCACATGATAGCTGATTCTGAACAGGCCTTCAATAATATCTATATTAACTTCTCTTACCCAAAATATGGTTAAGATAGTATCTACCTTAGAGACTAGCAATGAGGATTCTATAAGTTTTCTCGCAATGCAATAGGAATAAAAAGTGGAACATATAATATATGATAAATATTACAAGGAATAATAGCTATTCCACTGGTGTATCACTATTGCTTACTCAGGATCATTATAGGGACTACACATTTCTCAGTGTTCTAAATAAACTGTGAACACAATTGGAGGAAAATATACAACCTATTGCAGCTGAAAATTTAATGGGAGAGAAAAATACACAAAAATATTTATTATATATATGACAATATAATATATATATTAGGTTTCATTAAATGTCAAAGAGAAATTAGACTTGAGAATGAGGTATAAATAGAGAGGTAAGGTGAGGATTGCAGTTCTCAGGTAGTGTAGCTAGAGAAGGCTGAATCAACTGGGTTACATTAGAACAGAAGGAGATAGAGAAATTGCTCATTAGTACAGCTGAGGGAAGGGCATTTCTGGCAAAGGGAAGAGGAAGTAGAAAGGTCCTGAGGCAGCAGTAGGCCTTGCATTTTTCCATCAACAGGAAAGCTTTCTCTTTAATTCAGTGAATTAGAAGATAAGTAGCAAGAAATGAAGTGAGAGAGCTAATGAAGCAAACCCATTCTTTGTAAACATTTTGAGGATTTGAATAGAGTATTATTGCCCATATCTAAGTTAAATTGGAAGTAATCAGTAAATATTAAGAGAAAAGACAATATTCTTTTTTTTGAATGGAAAATGAGTTTAATCAAAGGAAAATAATTGCAGTAGTCTCACAAGTTTAGTAACTTTAATATGTTTATTTTTGTTTTACTCTTGTCATCAATGGTGAATATTTAGCTGTTAATTTTGTAGAGAACACAGAATTAGTGATTGTATAAACACATTAGTCTCTTCAATGCTACCATACCCCAGCACTCATTAAAGGGACCCTAACAACACACCATGCGTCTTGAGTGATCATGCACTTCTACACACTCTGCGCCCAACTGACCTGTCACTTTGTTTCAAAGTTTGTTAGAGACACATATAGAATAGTAGGACTAAAAACCTTTGAAGAGTAGGAAGGATAATGGAGTTTTTTCAAGATTATGCTGTACTTATCATGATTACTTTTTACAGATTAATTTACCAGAAAATCTGATTGATTTCACCAATCTTTTTGACCTGTTATTTAATGAATGCAATTTGGAGATTCTTTTATTTTTTTTAAAGACATTTTTGAGTTTATGTTTTCTTAGTCTTATTTATTTATTTATTTATACCGGGGATCCAACTCAGGACCTTGAGCTTGCGAGGCAGACAGCGACACCACTGTGCTAAATCCCCTGCTGGAGACTTTTAAAAGAAAAAAATGATAATAGATTACGGATCTTGGTACTTTTTGTTTGTTTGTTTGTTTGTTTTTTGCAAATAATCCCTTTTGATTTTTGAAGTGGAAGAAAATGGTGATGGAATAATTTCATTATGTTGAAATGGGTATAAATAAAAGTTTACACAAAAAAATCACTTTCCAAATTCAACACTGTAAAAGACCAGAACTTTTGAGATGTGGTACCATTCATGAAAAATACTTGTCAATAAGGGTATGGGTTTTTTTCCTTCTCCTCTTCCCTCTCTCTCCCCATCCTTTCCTCCTTTCCTCCTTTCCTCAACTTAATAACAGGGTTCCACCTGTGGTTTTAATCTCACCAGATCAGAATTTTTTGTCATAAATTTCCTTTTACCAGTTCTCATGATTAAAATTGAAATAACAGAAGGCAACTTCTGATCACAATGAGACATTCTCAATTTCTTACTATTGATTTTCTTTTATGCTTAGGGAATTATTCTAATTCAGTAGTTCTGTAATGCTTTGGGTAAGATGGCAAGACAGGCATAGGATTTAGAAGATGTGAAGGTTCTGTGGTTAAAAATAAAAGTATGGTCCTTAGGTTTATTCTTTTTCATACAGAAAATATATATTTCTGTTCTCTTGTTCTGTTTTGTTTTTTTAGTACCGAGGGTTGTTGCTATGCTTGATCAAAATACAAAACTTAAATTCCATCCCTAGACCTTACTTACAATGTGTAAAGTAGCAATGGGCACCAAATTTCTGTTTTAAAATAATCTGGCAATCAGTCTCCTGTTTTTGTTTAAGGTCAAGAAAATAACTGTACTCCAGAAATATGTTAATTTTCAGTATAACAATTTTGCTAATTTATATACTCAGAAATACTGGTGATAAATATTCTCAGTTCTGAATTCCCTTTTGGGGCATGAGATTGTTACAATATAGTCTTCAGGGAGAAAAATGATAAAGAAAATGTGATATCACACATGATCTCAGAGTACTTCTACTTTAATTAAACCATTCATAATTTAAAATAGTTCATGCAGAAATAAAAGTAAAACTAATGGTCAAGTGACTGGGTTGGGGGCTAGTATGAGATACCCAAACATTAAAAATATAAAACAGGTCACCAGAAATCTGTATTATCAGACTTTACCATACACAGGTTAAATTGTCTTTCTACTGTACTAGTTCTAGCCTCCAGGGCTCTATGTCTTAACTCCCTACTAAAAGACAATATTCTTAATAAAAAATCATTATAAACTCTAAACTTCACCCAGACAGGCACCACATCTGTGTGGAAAGAAAACACCCAGGTGGGAAGCAGAGAACTCAAAGAACCTTCTTAAAATTTGAGTGAAGAAATAAAGATTTAGGTCACCCTGAGCAAAAATGTAAGTAGTTCTTGTAATATTAGGACTTTTGAGTCTTGTTCTTTCACATCTTACTTGGTCATTGTTCAATATACTGCATCACTCAAAGGATCACTCCACTCTTTCAGGTAATCAGGTTTATTTTATTATCTGAGCTGCATCTAAGTCTTCTTTACTGGCCTCCTTTACTTATGCCATATGCTACAGAAACCACACACACACACACACACACACACACACACGATAAACTCCTTTCATGGTCTCACTATGGATATATTATTAAGCACAAAATCCTCACCAGTGAGCTGTTCCCTGACTCTCATTCTCTCAGTGCCTAAGCACAGCTTTCTGAGTACTGAAAGACTGGGCACCTGCCATGGGTGGTTTTGAGAGACAGCCTGCTCCTCTGTTGAAAATTTTTCTTCCTAATATTTTCTCATGAAAACTTGCAATTACATTGCAAAGGTTAAAGATTTTCACGGTGAAAACCCACATAGCTACTCTCAAATCTCTAACTGTAATGTTTTACTATAAGCACTTTATTGCATGATTATTTATTCACCCATTTATATTTATCTATACACTAATTCACATTATTCTAATAGATATTTGGGATGTTTTCAGATTGGGATTGTTTTGAATAACTTGTTTTGAATACTTTGTGCAAGGTCTTTTTTTGTGAAGGCATGTTTTCCTTTTTATTGGATTAAATACCAATGAGTGAAATTTCTGTAATGTAGAATAGAATTGAAAGAACTTTTTTTTCAAAGGAGCTATAACATTTTATACTCCTACTATATTATTTGCTTTGTTCCAGGAGCAGAGATGATAACCTCAACAACATATAATGATGTCAGCCTTTTTAATTTTATTAAGGTAAGTGTAAGCTGGTATTATATTATGTCTATAATTTACATTTCTCTGATGATTAATAATATCTAAAACTTTTTCATGTACATATTGGACTTTTGTATATCTTATTTTGTGAAGATTAAGTTTAAATTATTTTTAAAATTAGGTAGTTTGTCTTTTATTACTGAATTACTATCTCTTTTACATATTATGCATATCAATCCTATGTCCAAATACATGTCCTGTGACATTTTCTTCCAGTTAAGTCTTATCTATTTTTCTTGGTTGAGTCTTTTAAGAACAAGATATTTTAATTTTGGTGAAGTATGTACCTGTGGTTTTCTTTTTTGATTTATTACTTTCTATGCTCAATCTAAGAAATATTCATCTACTACCATGATAAGATGATCAGTGTTTTCTTCTGATATCTTATGGTTTTAGCTTTTGTTTTTAGGACTGTGCTTCATTTTAAGTCAAATTATTTTATGAAGTAAAACAGAGTCTCTTTCCAAGTAGACCTTAAGATTCTATTTGCAGATCACGGCAGAAAATATAGTGAACCCTTGATTTACTCAAGTTGACCAATTGAGGCTCTGGCTCCTCTACACAGCCTTCAAAGTCTCTCTCCTGTACATAGGCAGATCTCAGTGTCCTTAGACAGTTATTTCCCCAGGAGTTCTCAATCCTACACAAGAAAGAATGTTTTACTATTCCTTACAGAACTCCTTCATAGTTAAATTTGTATCTAAGAACATCTGGATGTACAAGCAGCCAACATTTGGGTGGTAACTTGACATTGTTAGTAAGTTAAAGCTAAAATTCTGGTCATAACCCAAGTTGTCCATATGTCAGGCTGGTCATAACTCGAGGATACACTATAAACACAATTAAGGGCACCAACTGTCTTTGTCTCTGAATTTAGACACAGACCTGGAAGTTACTCAGAACAATCTTACATTGGGATAAATTTGACACACCATGGAAGTCCAAGAATAAAGAAAAAGGATTTTAGTAATATACATGAAATGCTAAAAATCAACTAATAATTATTTGTAAAAAACCAAAAGCTCTAATTGTTTCAAAAAACATTCTTTTCCCATTGGCTTACACTGACTCATTTGTTATATGTCCTATGATTGTGTCTGTGAGGGTCAGTTTCTGAGCTGTGTATTTACCTTGCTTATTTTGTTTGTCAAAATTTTTACCAGCCTCCTCTTTACTTTCTTGATTTTTGTAATTTCTAGTAAGTCTAGAGTTCAAGAACCATAATTCCTCACACTTAATTCATTATTTTGTAAAAGATTCCTCATTTGTCCCTCTAACTATGGTTACATTGATATGCATTCATTATTCACTTTCTCAAAATCATTCGATGATTTACTGGAATAGTTGAAGAGATTAAATTTATTTTTATGGTATAATTTAACCCAAATTTGGTGTGTTCTTTTTTATTATCAGATTGATTATCATAACATTGAAATAAATAAAGTGTTATGGTACACAGGAGTTCTTCAATTAAATTATAGCACCTTTTCTGTATAACTACAATGATCTGATATTTCAGTAAGAATAGTCACTGTAGTCATTTTCACAATAACAATAATGGGAAGGTGTAGTTTCTTATTTAATCTGTTACTTTTTATAGTGAGATATAACTTGTGATTACATTTTTCCCTTCTTAATCTCATAACCATGCAGGGTGCATATCAGTATACATATTTCACAAATTAGTTTCCAAAAGATCAGGTAATTAACAAAGTAATCCTTACATGTTATGATTTAACTTTCACAGTAAAGCTCTCAAGAAATTTAGTGACAATCCTGGGCCACAGAGAATTTAGGTGCCTTGGATTGTGTTGAAGAATGTAAAGTGAAACAAGAAAATAGGCAGAGCTGAAATACTGAACATCTCCAGTAAATACTGTTCAAATTGTAGTATTCACCTGCTGCTCTTCTGAATTGTGCAATACACAGCACTGATTTAAAATGTTTTTATTTCAAGTAACAGGGAACCTTTTCAAAATTGTATAAATACAAATGAGATTTATTGCTTCACACAGAAGGATAGATAATTAGAGGTCACAATTACGATTGATTTAACATTTCATGGATATTACTAAGATTTTTTTTGCAATTTTTGGACTTTTATGTTGTATCATACTACTTATAATGTAAAATTGTTACTAATAATTTTCAAAGATGCATCTAAATACAAAGAAAAGACTGGTGGTCTACAATGTGTTTATTTCATGAATGGGCATAACAAATCACCAAACTGGGTGTTTAAAATTACAGAAATATATTTTCTTATAGGTCAGGTAGCCAGACGTACAAATCAATGGTGACAAAACTGTTTGTTTTCCTCTAGTTGACAGGAGTCCTCTTTTTTTTTGGTACTGGGGATTGAACTCAGGACCTTGTGCTTGTGAGGCAGACAGCTGCATCACTGAGCTAAATCCCTGGCCCCACAGGAGTCATTTTTAACTACAAACATCTGTCATACTCTCTGGAAGGATCCAGAAAAATATTCATACAGTGTCTCTAAGCTTCTGGCGCCTCCTGGTATTCCTTAGCTTTAGGCACCATGACCCCTGCCTGCTGCTATTTTCACATGTCCTTTCACCAGCTGCCTTTCTGGCTTTCTAGCTTTCCTCAGCCTAACTGGGTTGGCTCTTTCCTCCTCTAGCTTGGACCTCCCTCCCAGCTTGACCCATTGAAAATCCCCATTACCCAGCCAGAGTTCCCTCCCAGTCCTGTTGCTTAGATCATCTGCTCTAGAAAACTCACAGTTGCAATTTTGTCTTGCCCTTTTGAAAAATAAATCTTTATTAAATCTTATTGACAGTTTTAAGGCTCAGGATTGACATATTTCAAAGACCTGGAAGTCATCTTTCAAAATTTAAATATCAAGTAAGATAGAGTCTCTACCTTTCTCTACCTCCCTTCTCTTAAGTGAGGGTATGTGCCTAACTGTTAAGTTGTAATCTGCCTCTTGTCAAGAAGTTATGAAAAAGTTTATTTTTCTTTTGGGTAAGGTCAATTAACAAACAGATAATCTAGAAGAAGCCCTTTCTCCAGTTCTCAGAATTTTCTTACAATTTATTTCAGTGGATTGATCTCAGTCCGGGTTTACCCGATTCTCCATTATAATATCCTTGAAAAAAACCTTTGCTTAACTTTGACCATTGCAATATTCACTTTGACATCTTCTTTCCTCTGTATGTCTAAGTGCTATTTCTTCTTCTTCTATGGGCACAAGTCATTAGTTTTATGGCCCACCCTAAGTCTAGCAGTATATTGCTGAGAACATCCTTAACTAATTATGACTGCGATGACTGTACTTCCAATTAAAGTTACAATCTGAATTCCAGGCAAGTATTACTTTTGGAAAGACACTCTTCATTCTACTGTATTTTTCTTATGGGCTATTTGCAATACACTCTTCAAAAAGCTCCCTTATTGCCTCATTGTCTTGAGTTGGGTCACAGGCCCATTCTCAAGTCAATCTAATTGGCCAGAAGTCTGTCACTGAGTAGCAGTGATTGAATTAACCTATGTTTCAGAAATCTGAGGTTGGCAAGCTACCCTTGTTGGCTTAAAAAGGAGACTGGTACTTTTTTCCTAACAATCCATATATTAAACATACCTAGCACTGAAAGTTGTTCAAATAATGCCATTCTAGGAGATCAGAATATGCCAACCCAAAATACAAAGGATTGTTTAGCTAAAGACAGGTAAGGAGAAGAAGATTCAGGAAAGATCTCCTCTCCCTCTCTTTCCTTCAAAATAGGATATAGATGTAAAAAGAGGAATGATATCCTGGAACCATCTTTACCAAAAAGAACAGGGTTAACTACTGAATATGTTAGACCCTCAAGGTGCTAGAGATCACACCAGATGAATCTACATTAAAAATCCTTACTAACTACCATTAGTTTGTCATGTATTTATTTCCTCCCAGCTTTGCAGACCTTAGAGATACTCAATATGCTTTTCTTCTGTGTAGTCAGATCTCTAAATATTCATTATTCTTTGTTGAAGATGTATATAAGCTAGAATTCAAGACTTCTTGTTTGAGAACTACTCATTCCCTTGGTGCCTCCCATGTGTAATATAAATAAAATATATGCAAGTTAATAAACTTTCTTGTTTTTCTCTTATTGATCAGTATTTTTTAGCAAATGTGTGTTCTAAATACAAACCTATTGTTTGTAGGGAATTAAAGAAAAATCCTATAACACTGTTAAGCAAAATCACCATAGATGATACCTAAACACTGCGTATGGCCAGAGTTCAATACAACTTTATTTCATATACACACAATTAGGCAGATTTGGCCTGAGAGGAATAGTTTACTTAAAGGGGACTGAAATAATCACCACCCATTCCTCTTCTTCCTCCTTTAGCTTGGAAAATAGGGACACTCTCTTTCTTTTCCAAATGTGGAAAATAGAAAACCAAAACCAGTTCTTGGCAGTTCAGCTCCAAGGAAGTTCATTTTCAAGGTTTCATTTTCAAAAGAGCCACTCAATCACTTCTGATTTACATTGATGCCATTTTTCAGGTAAAATCCACTATGCTATTTAAGCTATTCTCCCTTCATCAAACACAAACAGCAGAGTTTAAGACTAAAAAATATGAAAAGTATTCATCTTGTGATAATGACTTTGCAGTCTTTGAAAATAGTATAACAAAACATTTATTTCACACGCTAATGATTTTCTGTGTGTGCACACATTTTGTGTGTTTGGCTAGTGCATTGTTCAAAAATTTGACAATGTTCTATTGTAAAAAGAAAGTTTAAGGTACTGGCTAAAAATTTTAGGTTCAGAAAGCAGGGTAGCATAGCTTTTAAGCCTAGCTCTTTTACTAACTAGTGATATTGTTTATTGTATTATAACCACCTCAACTTCCTGTTATAAAAAATGACTGTAAGAATATCTATTCTATTGTGTTCTTTTATTGATTAAAGGATCCAGTACATGCAAAATTCTTAGTACAACATAACATACATAATATAAACTTTCAGTAAATGTCAGTAATTACTTTTGATTTTTTATATTTTATTAATAAGAAAATTTCAAATCTTGCAAAGCTTTTAACATGTCAGATAAAGGTTTTGAATCAAGGCTTTGTGAAAGACTTGTGTTTTGCCACAATTGGCTTTAGTACCAAAACATTTTAGTTTTAATTTTCCAAATAATAATAATTGAATAAACAGTGATCCAGACTTTTTAAAATTATTTTGCCCATGGAAGAAATGTTCAAAATTTTTATAGAAATTCAGTATTACAAATACTTAAAGGTTTAAGTAATTGTATTATAATCAACTTATAAAATGCTTATTTTCCAAGATGAATTTGGATGTGCTTTTCTGAAGTAAATCTATGTTTATTTGTAAGCTGACTGATTTTTTATGGCAAACCTCAAGTGCACAAATGGAATTAATTCTTTTACTCAGTTTACATTGTCATGCTGTAAAAAGTTACACACCAACATATACACACATGCATTTCTGTTGCAGGTGACCAAGTTAATGATTTAATATGCATTTTTTTCATTTGTTCTTATTTTCTTAGGTAATAGGTATTT
Organism: Heterocephalus glaber; assembly: GCF_000247695.1. The sequence goes on from NW_004624751.1 coordinate 19,302,348, forward strand.
TTATTTTGTGCTCATGGAATTTTAATTTATGCAAAGGATGCCATGGCAGAGATTGCAGATTTTCTACGTTCATCATCTGATTATACAAAACAAACAGAAGGATAAACTACAAGTTCCATTATCTTCTAGAGTCTGGTGTGTCTGTGCAATGTACAAAATTAATGTGAGCCAGTTCCAGTTGTGTTACTTCTCTTCCTCCTGATGTTTGTTGCCCAGACATGGGAATAATTCAATTTCACCAGGCAAGAAATTGCTGCTCAAAGTCTTCTCAGATGCATAGCATCAACAGCAACTCAGAAATTGTTAGCAATTTTTATTATTGCAAATTCTCAGGCAGTATATAAAATCTAATGAGTTGGAAACCCTGAGATGGGGCCCATTACCTGTGTTTTCACATATTCTACAGGTGGTTTTGATGTACACTGCCATTCTCAAACTGCAAAGAAATACACTACAAAAGTACTAAGTCCTTGAAGGCTTGTTTATAACCAACAATAGCAACACTTTTTTCCATGGAGTCCAGAAAGTGAATATTTTAGGGTTACTGTTTCTGTCTTCTTTTCCTCTGCCGTATTTCCTTCCCTGCTTTTGATGCTTCTCTTCCCTCTCCTCTTCTTTCTGCTTCTTCTTTTGCTTCCTTTAAAAACCACTTAAAAATTGAAAAACCATACTTAACTCTCATACAGGGCATATAAAAATATCCTGGTACAGAATAGAACAGCTATGGTAGGTAACTTTGGGTGTATCTTCCAAGACAGAAAACATACATATCCAGGTTTTCTAAAATACTCTTATGGTCTCTGTTAGTGCACATTAATGTAGACTTTGGATCAGAGAGAAAGTAGAGGAATACATTATGCTGTGTTTTCCAATTTTGAAATAAAATTTAAGTAGAAAGCTCTACAATTTTGATCTACTCACTTTTTATTTCCACATCCATATGTTATCATTAGAAACATGCTATACATTTGTCAAATTATTTTTGAAGAAGTTAGTCCTACTTCCATAAAAAAAAAATACCCTTGATAATGTGTAGTTTTAGAGTTTTATATTCCTTTTAAATTTACATCATTATTTTAAAATATTTCTTATATTTCACACAGGTGAAAATATATGTAATAAACATGGAAGGTAAAAATAATGCTGCAATACAAATTGCAACTGTCATTAATATTTTGAGAACTTCATTCATCTCTGAAATCCACATGCCCATTGCTTAGCTCTCTAGAGATCTTAAAATTTTGGTCTATCATTTCCTTTGTATTTTTTCTGTGTTCACCATATATACTGTATTTACATATATACTTATATATCCATATACACACAAATATATACACACATAAATGTGACTATACATATTTATGAATAAATATATATAAATATATGTATAATATCATTTCCATTCATGCAGCTTTTGACATGTATATGAGTTTTATGCTATATTTTATTAATATGTGGGGAGAAATATTATGTTATTATTTAATTCATGCTACTATTCATTTATTTCGATTGTTGCATGCATAATATGCTATTTTATTAATCATCTACAATTTATTCAATGTTTTGTTAAAAACAGTTTTTCCTGGCTTATTCTTCTATGTACTGTAACACTTGGAACAATTTATACATAGGGCTTGAGGTTTTCTCGATATATATGAATGATATGGCTAAAACATAGTCTATGTGAAAGATCAAAGTTCCTCTAACAAGTAACTGGGAACTTTGTAATGGACTTCAAGTATTGTTAGCACAATTTCAGAACTAGTATCTTTAGAACCCTGCTAAAATTCATCTTGTTATCAACTGCAAGAGTTATATACTCTCTATTCTGAGATTTATTCTTTGGGATACAGCTATTCTTCCTAATTTTCTTACATTGTACAAGAAGTAATCAATCTGAGATGCAGGTTTCTTTATCTGAAATCATACCAATCATCATCAGTAACCTGCTTGTGAGGAAAAGGTACTTATTTTTCTGAACTTGATCTAAGCCCTTTCTATGACAGACATAAAAATGAAAAGTGTTAGATTCTTCATCAGATGATTTTGGTTTTCTAAAGTATGCAGGTGATTATATATATCTATATTTCCATACATATACATATCTGTGAGTCTGTGTGAGTGTGTGTATGTAAGATGTCATACTGATTAATTTTATGTTTGTGAAGAGTAGTGCTGAAATATTTCCTGTTCATTTATAACTTCTTAAGTTAATGGGTAGGAAAAAATTTAAGCAATAAGGGACAGAAAAAAGAAGAAAAGGATAAATAAAATTCAGAAAAGATAACTTTTCAAAAAATGTATCTTCACACATAAATTGGCTAAAAATTTAAACCATGTGATATCTTGCATTTGACTAATAAGTTAAACCTCCTTAAGCAGCTTTTCTGGCACCACTTAATGACTGCTTTGAGTTTTTTCCTGAGACTCCAAGAACAAACTAGATATATAAAGAATCAGCCAAAGCACAAAGAAATTACACAATGAAGAACTGCAGGAGTAAAGAGAAAGTAAGAAAGATAAAGAGTAATATTACAGGACAGATTAAAAAAAGGAAAAGGAAAAATATAAAATATGCCACCAGTAGGCATTAGATTTCCTAGGTTTTTGTCTATATTCTTTTTTCAGGGTTCTTCTTGAAGAGAAAACTTTTTCTTCCTTTTCCTCCTTAACCATCATTCTTTTTCTTATTCTTGCAATACATTCCAATAATACCTCAATTAATATTATCTTTCAAAATGTAGATGCACTATTTTGAGATATTTCTCTAAAAGAGTCTAAAAAATTATTTTAAAAGTAACTACCAGTAAATAATAAGTATAAACTTTTTCTTTTCTTGTTTTTCAGTTGTATAGAAAAAATAATATCAAAATAGTAAATACCTAGATGAATTTTTATTCTAAATTATAGGCATTTAACATTAATGATTAGCAGGCATACTTTTATTATTGTCATGAATTGTTATGGTTTAGATCCAAAATATATATTTTATATATATCTCATGTGTTTGGAAGGGGATTACATGAGAGGAGCACTCTGCTCATTGGTGAATTCATCCATCTATGTATTCAGCAGCTGAATGTGTCACTTGGAAGTGCCACCCAGGGGGCATGACCTGGAAGAGTGTATTCTTGTCTTGAATCCTCCACTCTCTCTTCTTTCTGGCTCCCATGGGGTGAGCAGCTGCTTTACTCCAAGGCCTTCCATCTTGTCTTTCTGCCTTGGAATTAGTGGACTTTGGACTGAACCCACTGGAAACTGAAAATCACATTGACGTGTCCACCTTTATGTTGTGGATGGTGGGTATGGTATTTTATTCAATGATGGGAAAATCACTAAAACACTAATCCTATATGTTTGACAAAGGGTTAATTGCACAACTGTCACTAAAAATCTGTAACTTTAATTAAGCAAATAATAATTAGACTCATTATCAAAGCCTAATTCCAGTGTATTAAAATTAGGTTTATGAATTTTGAAATTTTCTTTGGGATAATATATAAGGTTGAGTTTATTTAAAACTTATAAGGCTAAATAATTATTTATCACAGAGGTGCTAACTCTATTCATGTATAATTGAAAATCACCCTTATCTCCTCACCTCATCCAAGCATTAGTTGTTTTGAAGGTATAAGCATAAGTGAGACAAATGAACTCTGGAATTTCATATTGCAAGTATTGTAAGGGTAAAATCCAATATGGTGTACCTCAACCTCAAGGGAATATATACTTTCAACACTCTTATTCCATGCATGGACTTTAATAATGTTAATGCATGGGCAATGTGAAATATTTTCAAATTCAGAATAATATCTCTTAGCTAAAAATTATATTAAATATGTCACTCATCATTTTAAGCATATTACAGTGAGTATATAGACTGTTAGATGGTTTGAACATTAAATTCAGTATCAGTTCAGTAGAATAGTGAATAGAATCTAATGAACTCTATTTTGTCCTTTTATAAAGTCCTTTAAGTTTTGCTCTCCTGTACTGAAGAAATAATAGTAACCATCTAATATTTTTAATATCTTAGCAATAATGTATTAAATGCTATCTATCTGATTATGTTAAGTGCTGTGGAAATACTATGTTAAATAATGTTATATACACAGGGAAGGTAAGCTAGCAAATTGAAAGTATATCCATCTTTTAAACATTCCCTTATCTTTGGTCAAATAGAAATTTAAGAAAAGATGTTTTTAAAATTATCCTCTCATTAATTCCATGATGTAGCTTACTTTCATTTGTGAAACTACAAAAATAATTCCTTCTCCTTATGATTTGTTATTTTATAAACTTGGAAGTGATTACCAAACTTGAGAAAGATAAAATGCATGATTACGGTTTAATGAACTTTTATTATGTGTGAGGCACTTAATATATGCCATCAAAGTGAATGCTAACTACAACTCCCTAAGGTAAGAAATGCTGAGTTTATTTTCCTGTGATTAAATGGAAATTCATAAGAATTACCATATTCCATTGAATTTAAAACAGATGCCATTTATTATAAGATACATATTATCTCACTCCCAGGAGAAACAAAATGCTACCAAATATAATTGTAAGATGTGTCTGTAGACTTGTACTGATTCAAAAATGTTATCCTGGTGAGAAGGATGGGTAAAGTGCCTCCTAAAATGATGTCATACAGGACAGCACCTCACTAAACTAAAAACTAATGCCTACTGACCACTCAGATTCGAAAGCCACTGAGCCTCCCATTAAACCTCACAGCCTTAAGTATCTTCACAAAAGACAATGAATTTGGCATTCTCCTGTATGAAAACCCTCCTTGTCTTCTCACAGTGCCACCTAGTCTTTGTAACCTTCATGTGGAAGAAATCAAAGTGCATGGCAATATATTAATCAGAAAAATGGATTGTGCCTGCCTCTTTCTGTCAATCACTTGAAAAGGAAAAACAAATAGCAAAGATTAAATCACAGCCTGCTCAAATGCTTTGTACTTGGAATAAATACATTTCATTTAAACCAAAGTCCATTATGCATTGTTTGTCTTTGATTAGCAGGGACATTTCATAAACCATGAAAGAAAGCTGCCATTAATAGAAGAAAGAAGAAATGCATGAGCATTTTCCCACAGTTTAGTTAAACAGCTGATTCACTCCAGTCAAAGAAAACAGCAAAGGCTCTGACAATTATGAATCCCCTTGGCAGAGGGATGAATTTATCTACCTGTAAAGAAGAAGTTGCTTAAAAAGACAGTGTCTGCGACAAACAGAGCACCAGCAGAGCATGACTATAAAGAACAATCTGTATTCACTCTTACATGGGAGAGACCCAAATTGCAACTTGACTGTAATCCTCACCTGGAAAATCTGAAATCACCACCTGTTTTCTTTGGATGCTTGTGTGACACGCTCCAGTTGTTTTGACAGAATTTAGAACATTCATTTACTCCAGTGGATACACTTGGAGCTTTATTCATTTCAATTCATTTTCATTAAGCAACTGAATCACCAGATTTATGAGAACTAAGCAATTCATTATTTTTATACTAACATTTTTCTAAGTATATACTGCATATTTCATTTCTATACTATGAAATCTTTTCATGCAAGTGCTATAATTGCTTGCACCTTATTAGAAAGGGAAGATAGTAAAAGTAAAAACAGTTACCAGGCAGTCAGCTGTCTTAAGTATATTGGAAATATACAGAGCAAGTGAAATATAATTACAGTCACCATTACAAGTCTTAATTCCTTTTTAATAAGATCTACACTCAATTCGAAACCTGTTTTCAGGACTTTTGTTTTATTCTTTTTAATCATTCTACAATATAGTACAGCAAAAATTAAAATATTATTAATAGACAAAATTTTATAATGGAGATTTATGGCCATCTGAAATGCTTTCTATAAGATAATCTCTATCATCTTTAGCATTTAACCTCTTGAAACTATATCATCACAGTACTTAATGAAGTAGATTAAGTACTAAGTTCATAATGTAATTATGAACATTATGAACAGCATTACAGTGTCAGTAAATATACACAGATCTACCAGACTGTGAACATAATAATCTAAGAAAAAAAAGGAAAAAATCCAAATAATTTTCTTCTACAAAGTCTCTTAACTCTCTCTCTCTTGCTTGCAAGAACATAGTATAGTAGTATGCAGCACTAATAATTATATAGAATAGCCAGGTATTAAATAAATTTGAGTATATTTGTTTAAGAGTGATAATTTATATTAAGAAATTAAAATTTTTATTAAATAACTTCTAATGTGGTTCTTGAATTATATACAATACATATATATAATATATGAAAAACAGAGACAAAAGATAGTAAACTACCAAAGAAAATGTTCAACAAATATAACGCCTCAACCTATTATCTTGAACTTGTTGCAATCAAGTGTATCTGTATCTAACCATTTTTATTTACCAATGAATAAAAACTGTAATTAAGAAAATTCTCTGTCATCTCAAGCTATTGAAGAATTTTTAGGACAGAATAATTATTGTGCAAGTCTAGAAAAGTTCAAGTTTTTGCTAAGTGGTAGTGCCATCTGCTGGTTTCATTTGTCACAATATTGTAATGGATAAGTATTGGATGCATTAGGTTTCATAGGTACACCTAAGAGATAAGACTTTGTGTAGATATTCCTGAAGGTACAGTCTGTCATTTAAGTTGAATAATTAGTAGAAATTAACACTGCTGTTAATTAGTTGAAATTTCACATTTCACTTTCATTCATTAAAAAGTTTATAGAATATAGAATAGATACTTAAATAGGCAAAATCATTTCAGAACTATTACTTAGTGACTTAAATCATACTATATGTCTCTGAGTGTTTACAATGGCCTGCTCATTTTGTGCATTGAATATAATTTCAGGTCCAAATTGTTGATTAGTTCAACAAAAAAAAGGATTTTTATAGACAGTAAAATAAATCAAAATGGTTGCTAGCTAACAAATGGCTAACTTAAAACTTAATGATCCAGATACCTGTTTTAGACTATAAAATATAGATTAGAGTAGGAGAGGTTTTGAAGGAACATTGTATTTGAAAAAGAAGAGGCAAACAAGTGTAAGGGAACAGCAGATTGAGTAGGAGTAACAGAAGTGCAAAGAATAAAACATCAGGATTTCTGTTTTAGCATTTGCAGAGCAAGCACAAGTAAGCTGGTAATACCATTCCTAACTGTTACAACACTACTGGAAGCTAATACCCAGAGTAAGAACAGTCAGCTTTGTGTTCGTTCTTAAAACAATAAAATGTCTGGTTTGGTCACTGAATAAAGCAAGAGAGGCTGGCACTGACATTTCTCTGCTAAACTGCTGCAAATAAAACACATTCTATTAGCAAACACAGAAAAGAGATTGTTTACTACGAATCAGAGGTTTGGCAAATTTATGAAACTGTTTCCTCTTATTCACTGCTAAATTCTTTGGGATGTAAACTATACTAGACTATCTCTTAAAGAGTAAAATATCTAATAATTCCTTCCAACATGTAGAAATCTATTTGAAGTTTTTAAGATTGTTTGATTGGATATTATTATTCTTGAAAGTTTCTCAAATACCTCTAAGGAGATTGAATAGGAGAGAGAAGTGGAACAATTAATTTATCAGGCCTCACACCTATTCAGAGTAGAATTCTTTTGATATGCACTCTATGTATATCCAAACACATTTATACATAGACACACATGCACACATATGATTGGATATAATCATGCAATATTTTGAAATGCTCTGCTAATAAAAACTTACTTTAAAGCCAGATGTGGTGTATGCTTATAATACCAGCACTCTGGGAAGCTGAGGTAGAAAGATGACAAGTTCAAGGCCAACTGGAGCAACTTAACAAAACCCTGTCTCATAAAAAAGAGAAAAAAATAAAGAAAGGAAGAAAGAAAGAAAGAAAGAAAGAAAGAAAGAAAGAAAGAAGAAGGAAGAAAGGAAAGAAAGAGAAAGAAAGAAAGAAAGAAAGAAAGAAAGAAAGAAAGAAA
>NW_004624751.1:19310434-19321556 GCF_000247695.1 Heterocephalus glaber
AAGAGAAAGAAAGAAAGAAAGAAAGAAAGAAAGAAAGAAAGAAAGAAAGAAAGAAAGAAAGAAAGAAAGAAAGAAAAAAGAAAGAGGAAGAAAAAGAAAGGAAGGAAAGAACAAAGGAAAAGAAAGAAAAGAAAGAAGCCCTGGGCTGATGGAAAGAATGTGTATAGTTGAAGTTTGATTAACTCAAGCACTTGCACCTTTGACTTACCCTTCAAAAGAAGACTAAGATTGAGTAGCCTTCAAATAGATCCCCCCAAACAGAATTTGAATATATGTGGAACTCAAGATCATCCTTGAGTTGTTTATTGCTTTCCTTATTAAAATGGAACATATTTGAGTCTTAAATTTCCTTATGATTTTCAGTATAAAATTACCTTTTCTATCTACTTTAAAGCTTGATCTTTTCCAATTCAAAATTTCTTTTCAGTCCCATTCTATACCTACTGTTTCATTATACATATTAAGAAGGAACACCATTGGAAGAAAAAAATTACTTTGAACTCAGAGAAGTTACAGAACAACTCTGGCCTGAATTCATCCATCACATTTGGCAACACCATGTCAGCATTTCTTTTCTTCCCCAGTTTTACACATACATGATGTGCATAAAGAAAATACTTTATCTTCTCATGTATTCCTTTTGTAAAAGGTGTTAAACAGAAGTTCTTCCAGCTGCAACTGCAGTCAGGCCACAGGAAAAAATCATTTCTTGTGTGTACTAGTAATAAAGGAAATAAATATAAATTCAGTAATAGTCTTATTTTGACTCTGCCTCTATAACTGGATAACTACCCATCTGGATATGTTGTAGAAGGCTGAGTCCTCACTTTTATTTCCTCATCACTGAAGGTGAGGCTAAGAGCAAACTCAGCTTACCTAAGACTCAGTGGTGAGAGTAAATCCAATTTTAAAACTAGAAAGATATTGATATAAAGTCAGCCAGTAATTTGTCCCACATGACTGTTCCATGAAAGTAAAATCTGGGGATAGGAAAGTATAAGGCGGTCTTTGTCAGAATTAAAAATATAACTGCATTCTCTAAAGAAAATAATTAGCATGAGCTATTTTCAACATCTGTATGCTATTACTAAAAAGATGCTAATCAATAGAACCAATGGGCCGGGGATTTAGCTTAGTGGTTTCACCACCTGCTGCACAAGCACAAGGACTGGAGTTCGATCCCTGGTACCAAAAAAAAAAAAAAAAAAAAATAGGACCAATATTTCTATCCTGAGTTCATACTTTAGAATTAGCTCATTAAGCAGAAAACATGAATACAGAATATAATAGTCTAACAAATAGTACTGCAACAACTATATATTCACAAATAGCACACTGAAGTTGAACCTTATATCATGCCATATACGAATATAGATTAAAAATCATGAACAGATTGATTATAAGCACTTAAGCAATAAACTCTTAGAAGAAAATACAGTGGTTAATCTTCAGAATCTTGGATTTGGTAATTGTTTAGAAAATATGTTGACAAAACTATATACAATAAAAGAAAATGAGATAAAATAAAATGGATTTTTAAAATTTGCATATCAAAGGACATTATCAAGACAATGAAAAGACAATATTGGAAAATATTTGCATTGAGTTGTCATAGCACTTTTTTGAAAATCAGTTGAGTATAGGTATATTTATTTTTAGTAATAATATTTCTAATATTAAAATAACGGATGTATTTCTGTTCTATTGGTCTATATCAGTGATGATGAACCTTTCAGGGCTTTCAGTGATAGAAGCAGCCCACGGCGGCATGCGTACAATAGACTCACCCCCACTGATCCATAGGTTTATCCTGTGCTGGTGTAATACTGTTTTGGTTGCTGTAGCTGTGTGGTGAGTTTTACAATTGCAAGTGTCATTACAGTTTCATCCTTCTGGAGATTATTTTGACAATTCAGAATCCTTATAAATTTCAGGGTGAGATTGTTTGAAATCTACATAAGCATTGTTGTGCTTATGTTAAGTATTTTATTTATTCTTCGGATGGTTTGGGTGAATATTTGTCATGGTAATATTAAATCTTCTAATATATAAACTAGAATGCCCCTTGCATTCATTTGGCTCTCCTTTAATTTTTTTCATCAGTGTATTGTAAATTCCAATATATAAGCTAACAGCTTCTTCTATTTTTTCCAAATACTTTATTTTCTTTGATGTAATTACAAATGGAACTGTTTCCTTACTGTCTTTTTTGATTGTTCATTAATTTGTAGAAATAAAACTGATGTTTGATGCTGAACTTGTATCCTACAATGTTCTGAATTTGTTAGCCCCTGTTTGGTTTTTAGTGGGTTGTTTAGGATGTTCTCTTTATAAAGTCGTATCACTTGTAAATATATTTCACTTACTCTTCTTCAATTTGGATGGTGTTTATATTTTGTTCTTTCCTAATCACTCTGACCTAAGTGACCAATGAAAATAGACATCCTTTGCCTTCTACCTCACTTTAAGGAGAAGATTTTCAGTCCTGTATCACTGAGTTATTATCACTGATATTAGCTCAGGAGTTTTCATAAATATCCTTTATCAACTTGAGAAAGTATCCATCTTTTCCTAATTTGCTGAATTCTTCTATCATGCAATGGTATTGGATATTTTTGCTGCAACAACTGAGATAATTTTTTCTTCCTTCTGCAAATGTGATGTATTACATTAATTAATTTTCATGTATTGAATCTCCCTTGCATTTCCGGGTTAAATTCTACTTGTTTACCATGTATAATCTTATTAATAGGTTGCTATTGGGGTTTTTGAGAATTTTTGCACCTATATTTATAAAGATATTGGTCTTCATTTTTATTTTATTGTAGTAATTTTGTCTAGTTTCACTATCACGATGGTGCTGAACTCAGTAAATGAATTTGTAAATGTTCACTCTTCTATCACTTGGAACAGTTTGTGAAGGACTCATTATTAATTCATCTTTAATTGGTTGGCGAAATTTATCAGTGAAGCATATGGTCCTGGGCAAAGGTTGGAGTGATTTGCTTTGATGATAGAGGCAGCTTGCTATGAGCCAAGGAAGATTGGGGACTTCAGAAGCTGAAAATTCAAAAAATAAATTCTTTCCTAGAGTCTCCAGAAGGAATATAGCTTTGCTGATCCATTTTGGACTTCTGACTTCCAGATCTATAAGGAAATAAATTTATGTTCTTTTAAGCCACTAAGTCTGTGGAAGACTGTTAGAGCATTAATGGGAAACTATTCCTACATATTCTCATGTGTGCAAATATGTCTCAAAATCAGTGATTTCACTGACAACTCAGGAATCTCTACTATGTTTTCATTATGAATTCAAAATTAATCACGCTGAAATTTGCAAGCTATGAAATTACTTTGCTCATTCAGTATCTTATTTCTCCTTGAAAGTTTATACCCCCAGAATTGCACCCTTTTTACTGTTATGAAGAGGCAAAGTGTAAATGAGAATGTCTAAATATTATACTATGTTCTCTAAGATGCTATATCTATACCAAGTTACTTAAGCAAGTTATGACATCAAACTGCTTGAGGCTTCTATCTGAATACCAGTAATTGTTAATTATGTGATTCTCACAAGTTTATTTAATCTAGCCATTCTTCACATTATAATAAGCAGAACAAAGAATAAAAATAATACTTCTAAAAAGAGGTCTATTCTTAGGGATTGGTTAAGTTTCACACATAGTGTATTTAAATAATGCTGAAATTGAAATAAAATATAAATTTAATTTGTTCACATTAGAAAATTTACTTCATAAAAAGAAAATGCCTCAGTAGTAAGGTAGAAGACAAGGGATTTTGCCTAATTTATTCACCAATACAACTTCAGAGATTAAAGCAGCTCCTGGAATGTAGTAGATGCTTGAAGGGTATATGTTAAATGAAGACTGCACATATAAGCATAACACAGTATTCATAATTCATAAATATGTACTACTAAGTTTTATTATTATAATATCTTACATAATACAAAGAATAATTAACAAAATTGATACATTTAATCAAATCTTATATAATTAATATAAATTTATTATAATTATTAAGTATTACAATATTAGATTATAATCTCTTTAAAGATGTATATAATATTGTTTTAAAATATTATAACTGCCAGTTATATCCAGTTAGACTTTTATTCATATTTTAATGAGAATTAATTCTTAAAAGTGATAAAAGTCAATGAGATTAATTATTATAGTATAAACTTTTATGAAAATCTTCAGTTGAATAAACTGATCTGCAAGTCTATATTACATTTTATATATTTATATATGCACATATTAATGTGATTTTACAAAACTGTAATCAATTATATAGAGTAAGCTAATTTTTAAATGTTCAAAAGATTAATCAAAGGGATAACATGTTTTTATACTTGGACTCAACATTGAGATCATACTGAAGATGACTCTAGAGATGATCTTCTCTGTGTGCAAAATAAAACACGACAATGAAGACTGAAAGTGGGCAAGTATTTGGCATCATTAACATTGTAATCATTGGAATTTGCACAAAATAAATTCAGTACTTAATGAACAGAAATAATAGACAATTTATAACTACAGTAAATAATAGATTTTGCCCGCTGCTATTTTGTTACTTTTTATAACAATGAACTAGATCTTATAAATAAGTTCTTAGAAAATTACTGAATTCAGCATTTACCAAAAATGTATCTTAATTGTTAAAACACAAACCAAATTAGTCAACAACTATTAACTAATTTTCTGTTAGTGTTTACACTTTCCTACTTTATTTATTTTTACTTTATATGTTTTATAATCGCTAGTTTATACCATAAACCAGGTCTTCAAAGACTTTCATCTTTCAATCTGTATAGGTTATTGACTTACCCCATTCCTATTCCCAGCATATGCCAAGATCAGGGCTGGGTATAAATATAAACTAGTGAAAGAATCTAAAATCGTTCTGCACTTTAGAGTTTATGATATTGATTCATAATTACTATTGAGTCTATCTAATGATCAATTATCAAGATAAACCTATAGTATAGGTAATAATAATAATAGCTTTTGAATCATTTCATTAAAGATGACTCCAAGAAAAAGATAAATTAAATATTAACTTATCTTCATAAGTCTAGAGAATGTGAAACCAAACACAATATATTTAACTGAATATTTTCTTCTATTTAAATAAATATAAGTACTTGGAATTTTTTCACATTTTTATATGATTTGTTATTATTGTCTTTTATTTTGTTTAAATTCTAAATTTCCTGATTTTCCTTTGGATAAATATGAGTATACTTATGCAGGTATATATGTATATATACATATGTGTGCATACATATGTATGTATAATTTGCATCTATGTTTATTTATCTTTAGATTTGTGTTTGTTATAAATATTACATGTTAGCCTCACATATGTGATTTGCAGGGGACCACAATATTGATTATACCCAAAGCAGGAAGTAGACATTTCAGGCTGTAAAGAACCCCACAATTGGCTTGTTTTGAGAAATGAGTCTGGCCAAATCCTGTTGAGGTCAGAGTAACTTGCACCCAAATTCTGTTCCCACAACTAAAATCTTCTTACTAGAAGGACAATGTTCTAATTACAACCATACAATTTGTCTCTTCTGTTCCTAATTCAAAATGCTTTGTCTTTTCCTTTGTGACCCTTGTCTCCGTTAGTTTCCATAGAAACCACACGACTGTGTTGCTCATAATTCTGCCCTTACACTTAGCATGCCTTTACCCAATTGCTTACTAATAAAAATGCATGGCTTGGATTTACCAGTGCCTTTTACTAAAGCAGCATTGGACACCCTAGCCCTTCAATTTCTGTCTCTTTTAGTTTTGTTTTTTAGGGGTTTTTTTTCCCCCTCAGACTTGCACTGTACACTGAGCAGGAGACTGGAACCTACCTAGTCCAGAAGTTTCTAGTAACATTTCAGGGGTTTCCAGTAGTGATTTAGTTCTACGTACTTATCTGTGATAGAGTAATTATTATTCTATCTCTGGATTACACTTATTTTAATCATATTATCTGCTATAATACCAATATAGGATGGTAGAATTTTAGATAACAAATCAAAAGTAGTCTAATACATTTATTTTGTTGTAAAATTCATGATACTAACAAAATTATTTGTGTTTGGCTTTATTCACTTATTTAAATGATTATCAGTGTATTTAAATACAGAGAAATTAAAGAAAAATAAGCTGTTAAAACCATATAGTTAAAATGCAAACTTTAGTTGTGTGTGTGTGTGTGTGTGTGTGTGTGCACATTTGTGTGTGGTGTTGGAAACAAACCCCTGGGCCTCATTCACCTCATTCAGTCTAAGCATGTGCTCTACCACTAGGGTAATGTCAAATAGTAATAATATAAGAAATTTGTCAGTTTGCAGGAGATAAATCATGTTAACCTGAATCATAGTAATATTTCAATATCATGATTATAATTTAGGAACAAACAGGTCAAAATTTAAATTTTACCATTTGGTCACAGAAGTATATTTTATTATTGTAGCATAATATAAATAATATAAATATAAATAAGTAGATATAAATAGGTGTTAGTAGTTTGTGTAAATTTTATAAAATATTGGTTTTCACTGTGCCATTTCCATACATGCATATAACATATTTTGATCATACCCATCACCCCATTACCCTCCTTTATACCATCCTTGCATCTTACCGTGATCCTTTTCCTTTTCATTAAACTCAAACACACCTAGCAGAAATTTAGAAATGTTAAATAATTATCAAGACAATAAATCACTTAAAAAGCTGGACCATATAAATAAAGAAATGTAAATTTGAAGTATTCTCTTTTCCCTATGTTTACCCTCAAAACATACAGAAACATTTTAATATTTTTTACTGATTAAGAAAACATTTAAATTGGAACATATCCTAATCCTGATAGAAGTATAATGAAGAAATGGGGATTAAGTATTATTTTGCTTCTCAAATCCTACATTAACAACATTGTCTAAAACTAGAAAGATATTCTTATTGATTAAAATATCAAACGTGTATAAAACTTTATTTTGAGAAAATTGCCATGTTTATTTAAACATTATAAGATGTGTTAATTACAAAGTGCATAGTATAGACTGGGTTTCAAGTCAAAAATGACTTTTTTTTCCTGTTTATAGGATGACAATTGGGTCTTCTTTTAAAATTATAAACCAAGTTAAATAAGTGAATGAATTAACAAAACAGAGGCACTATAAATTACACAAATAAATTCTTTTAAATAGTACCTCAAAATATATGTAGTAGATAAAAAGCATATATTTTTCCAATAATAAGATTTCTAGAAATGGCATTTGATGATCCACTGGGCATGGTGATTAATCAAATGGATAAGAACAACTGTCTTATAGTAGCACCACAAGTGCAATCTGAGTGACAGATATGAAATGTTACACTCATAGTTTATATATATTTGAAATTTTATAATTTTATAATGAATGGTTTTTAACCATTAAACACTTTAAAATAAATATGTACTTCAACAGAAATTGAATAACTGAAAGCCATATCAATGATTTGAATGAATAAATTAAGCTCATTGTTTTCAAATAAACAATAGAGTGGAATTGAAGTGGACTCAAATTAAATCTTATCTTATCATTTCTGTACCATCAAGTTTTGGTGAAATGCTATTTTAAGGTCTATCATTTTTGAGCAAACACCGTCATTATACCTGAAATATTTTGTATTTGGTTAGATCCATTGTAGTCCTTAATAAAACTATCACAGCTATTTTACAATGTTTTTATTAATTCCAATCATTAAAAGTTAATTCACATCCTCAGGAAACAAATACAAACAAAGGAATTTTCAGTAGAATTGCTGTTGCAGTGTAAGCAAATACCGTAGAAATCAATCTTGAGACAGCAGTGTAGTCAAAGCTTCATTTATAAAGATATAATCAACCCTATTTCCTAATCTCTTTCTCGGGAAGAATAAATGTTCAATTTGTTTTCTGACCACTTGCTCAGGTTCCATACACCTGTACTGTGTAGATACAGCATTAATCATTCTACCATCCATCTATGTCTTCTCTCAGTGTCCTTGTTTAGCTTGCCAAAATCATTGTCAGCTTACTTTCGCAAAAGTTACTCTGGCATAAAAATGTCAGCTTTTGATGCAACCTAGCCTGTATATCCACAATGAAACACTGCACTGATAAGATCATATCCTTCTTCATTAAGGATGTCATAAAGTTCAGTTTATGTCTAATAGATATTCACACAACTATAGGCTTTGTGTTATGATTTAGTGAGCAAAATCACATGCTTAAAGATTGGGAAATCTTAAATCACACATAAAATTTAACAAAGGCAAAAGCAAGAATTAATAAGAAATTCATCAGAAACTGAAGTCTATGATCCTAAAGTGGTAGAGAAAAAAATTCACTGTAAAGGCAGAAAAAAACAAGGTATGGAAACCATGTGGAAAACAGTGAAATAATACATATAAAGAGCACAAGACACTTCATGAAAGAAGCAGATAGAAGAAAAAGAGGTTTAGGTAGACAGATAAAGCAAAGAATTTTAGGGAAAGAGCGTGTGTCACAAATGTATCTGATGAGACCAAGGGGTAAAAACAGAAAGAAAATTTAGAGAAAAAAATACAAGTAGAAGGGAGACAGTGATAGAAGAGAAAATTTGAAGAAAACAGGAGAATTAAAAACAAAAGGAATACTGGGAAAAAATCATTCAGATAAAAAGTGACTTACATAGATTCATTAAATATAACTATTATATACTCTAGGGAAAATAACCAAGTCACTGGTTACTATGGATGTGCAAAAACTATAATCACAAATTCTTAAAGGAGAAGGAATTAAGTATGGAAATCAATGAGATTGCAGGTGGAAGGAGTATGCCTCCAGCTATAGCCAACTGAGGCTGTGGAATAGCAAAGCTCAGTGTTTTTGGTTCTTATCTTTCAACAATATATTGGTGTGGTTAAGATTTTATGCTACCTATCCGAAATCTATTCTCTTTTTCCTTAGAGATTAAAAAATGATTTTAAGGTACAGCAAATGCCTTACCCTAGTGATTATTTTCCAGATTTCTTTTCAGTTAGGGTTGTCACTGTGAATAAACTGTGGACAATGAGAGTAAATCAGCTACAGTGGCTAGAGGGACTGGAGTAGTACTTTCACTTACCTCATAAAAATGACTGATAAAGCAGCATCCTCTCATTTTCCTGCCTTCTTACAACAAGAGGATGTGATACTTGCAATGCTGGTACTCACTTTGGGCACATTAGAATTGATAATGTTGAGTAGCTGAAACTACAACAATCATTCAACTGTTGAATCTAATGGAGAGAAAAATGAATTGTTATTGGGGAAAACTGCTATTAGTATTTACTCTATATATTGAAGCCAAACACTGCAAATGAAGTAGTGAAAATCTAAATCAGATTGTAATTTATTATACCATACTATAATATTTTAAGTGTTGCTCATACTTTAACACTATTTTTGATAATGTGTCTACAGGACAGTTTCTGACCATGGGCAACAAAACTCCATTATACCATGTTGACTCCTTTTGACAAGTGAGTCACCATTTTCTGTTTTAACTGGATGTATTAAATTTAAGGAATTGTAGCTGTTTTTGAAGAATTCAATTTTTCTAAAGACAGTATATCTGGATAATTTTGTCCTTACAGATAGTAGAATTCTTTTACTGATTGTAGAATTAATTATTTTATAGCTAAGACTTTTCACATCTGCATAAATGTAGTTTTCAAGCTTTGTCTCCATGGTAGTATTTCTCTTTCTTGACCTTTGTTGATTTAAATAAACTTTGTCCTTTGGAACAAAGTTACTGAAGTCAGAATGTGACTTCCCAAAAGAAAGGTTCCCTGATGCCTCTCACTTCCAACTCCACAGACAGCAGCAGCAAGAGGACAGCAAGGCTATGCTGGAGAGGCAGGTGCAGGTACCATAAGCAGCACAGTTGACCTGCAATTCACAGACTCTACAGTAGGAAAAGAGGCTTTTTTAGAAAAGAATATTGATTTTTTAAAGGCAATAAAGAGGAAAATTAAATAAGTTCCTAAGGAAATACAAAACATTTTTTTACAACAATGATAAGGGTCAAAGGAGCAGGAAATGCCATCACAGTAATGAACCATAAGTTGAAATGAGAATTTGGGAGCAACAGGAGGAATCTCAAGGTACTGCATAATGTGCAAAAACTAGAGTCGGGAGTATAAGGAAACCTAATTTTCTAATCCAAATTGACATAGGAAGTATCATGTATACCACTTAAAAATTTAAAAATTTCTCTCTAACTGGAAATAAGTTATTATTACAGAATATAATTTAGTTAAATATGTAATAAATGTATATAGTTATAATTTAATAATATAAATTCAGCACTTGTCTCTGTAACTGTTTTTATGCATTGCATATCCAAAATTTCAAATGTAGATGCATCAAAAGACAGAACTTGCCTCATGTTTAAAATAAATATTTTGGAACAAATTGAATAGAGAGAGACAAAGGTTATTTTTGACAAAATTCTACCTTAACAAAGTTTCTTTCTTTTTAGTGTTCTATTAGTAGAATAATTCTGTCCTATAATAATAGTAGTGCCATACATTATATATATTTATGTTTCTGTTGACAATAAATGAGGCTGTTTCATTTTATGTATACTCAGTACTATAAAATGACCTCTTAAGAGAAGGTGGGTAGGTCCTAGCACCCAGAAGGAAGCTCCCATGCTGCCATCCCAAGCTCCTAGGGAAGACAAGGTGAGCCCCGGTCCCAGCACCCTGAAGGAAGCACCCCCCACCCATGTGGAAATGAAAAGACACATAAACAAGCCTCAAAAACAGACTTCTGGATCACCTAGAGCAACCCCAAAGGGAAATGAAATGGAACACTCTGATACTCAACTACCTGGACTTTCTGAACTAGCAACAAAAGAGGATTTGGGAAAAATGAAATCAGAAATAATTACTCAGATAACAGCAAAGATTGTGCTCATGGTGCAAGAAATGATTAATAAATCTAGAGAGGACACATAAAAAAATAGAGGATCTGAGGAACATGATGGAATCCCAACATAGGAAACAAATGGAATCCATAAAACAGATGCAAATGGATT